>QNGE01005304.1:10775-45802 GCA_008508345.1 Paragonimus westermani | reverse complement strand
CCCGGTCAACTACCGGGAAAAGCGACTGCAAACGACTGCTAGGTATGTGGAAGAGAAAGGGGAAATAGGAGGGGAGAAAACACGAAAATAAAGATTGAAACGCCCAATCCACTTCCCAATTTTTCACCGATGGTCAATATTTATCAAATCCGCGGCTAGTACCACTTCCACTGGCGAATTATTCCAAGCGCCATGGCTCTACCTGAGAAGCACTGAGCCCGAATGTTTCCGATGCGAGTTTCCATTCATGCCCATGAAGCGCTGGGTTGCCACTGTAGGCAAGTAGCTGTCTACCGGTTTACCCTCATAAAAACGTAAAGGCAGCAATAAAATCCACGTTGGAGGTATTTTTTGTCGTTGGAATCTGAGCATCGGTGCATATACATCAGCCACCCTCAGTAGGATGCATTTGATCATAATTCAGGAGTGTTCTATATCAACCACTCCAAACCGACACTCCCAGTGTATGAGGCCCAGCCTGTCTTTTAAGTCACTTAACTTCATTCTGTAGCACAATTTACGCCACTTATCCGTAGACTTGAACCCGTCGCCTGTGAGTAGTATTCGCAAAATCCCGTGATCACTTCTACTCAGAGCAACACCCACCTCTGAAGTAGTCACTTTGTTAGGAGACCTGGTGTTAACTATATGCAACACACCCGGTGTCTGTCCATCCTTTTACCAGGTGAGGTGGTTTATATGTTAACCAAGAGTCCTCATGTGAAGAGACGTTGGTAAAATATACCAAAATGACCTCACAATTACGAGTTCCTCCGCCTATCCGAGCCCTAGGATACTGAAGTCACCAAGGGTCTACTAGTGGTCTGGTCATTGTCACCGGGCTGCAGTATATAATTACCACCAGCGTAATGGCCCATACGGCTTTTACAATGCGGAGAGCTACCTGAAGGTTGGGCGTAATTGGTTCTCCACCCGATCTTTGTTCAAACTGTTGTGCCACTAACAATAAATCACCGCCTCCTAGTCTTTCAGCATGCCGATCGGCGAGATACAAGGTATGGAGTAGTCTCTTGAACAAATAATTTCTGAAAACTCCATTCTCATCTTTAAGGTTAGTCTTGAGCATTATTCTCACTTCATTGCGCTTTCCACAAATAATGCGGTCGTCTGTAAATGCCCACATTGTTGAGCTGAATGCTTTCGGTCCCACATGAAGAGGTATGAAACCCTCCAAAGCTGTTGCTGAATACTTTCACCAATAATCCAACGAAGTTCAAATTCTCGTTTGATTTGCGCACTATTTTCATCAGGGTATGACATGAGACTAGCAAAATATACTTACACATATCAAGAATTTAACATACCACAATTACTACTGCAATTTAATTTTCTTCCGATTAAGGAACAGGATATAGCTTTGCATGCTTTCAGTCACAAAAAACTGCTTCAGTCACAATCCATCAGTGTGCAGCAGGTCGAACATCTGCTACTTAAAAATGCGCGAGGACTTTGAGGACTTCGTGGTTAGAGCCACCAAAATTATGTGTAATTCGGATTGGCAAGGAGCATATATTGGGAGATCATATGAGAACTTCGTGTTACCAACGCAGCCCCCCCCCCGAGATTAACCCAATTAACAAGTGGCCCGTAACTAACTGGGCTCACAAGAATTGAGTAGGTCATATTGTTTGCAACAGTCATGGTCATAGCAAGTGGGCGTGGTCAAGCACTTGAGGTGGGCGTGTCAAATTCAAAAATCTACTGTCATTAGGGTTGTTGAGAGTATGCGTAATATTCCATTACACTGAGATACGGTTTGGCTCTGTAACAATACAATCATATCGAGATCCCTAAGCGCCCCCAACGAACGTGTGCACATTCAGGTGATTCTGTTAAAGTTTGCTGTGAGTGGTGCGTAGTAGAGAACCCACCGGGTTTAAACCCATATCAGCAGTGTAGACGATCCGTAGATAAGAATTTTGGGCGCCGGATCTGTTCCACGAATAAATTAGCGCCATGTCGCACTTAAAAATCTGGGACGCCTGTGACCCCAATGCATTGCAGATTGACCGGTCCTCTGCTGCATAAACTAGAAGCCTATGGGATCCAAGGAGTTTTCCGCTGGATAACCTCCTTTCTTGGTAACAGAACTTTCAGAGTAAAAACCGGTTCAGGCCTCTCGTCTCCATCCTCAGTCTCTGTGGGGGTCCCTCAAGGATCGGTACTTGGTCCATTGTTGTTTCTTATTTACATCAATGATCTCCCCGAGTTGATCTCCAGCAACGCTCTCCTTTATGCCGACGACTTAAAAATCTGGAACGCCTGTGACCCCAATGCATTGCAGATTGACCTTGATCGTATTAAGTGCTGGTCAGAGGATTGGAGTCTCCCTCTAAACGACAGTAAGTGTGCGCACATGTCACTCGGAGGAGACTCTGGGAACCTATTCGTGATACATGGTGCACAAAGTGTAGTAGGTATCACGAAAGCAGACCTCAAAAAAGACCTAGGGATCTGGCTATCCTCTGGTTTGTCCTTCTCTTATCATCACCGGCTGGCCACCAAAAGGGGTAACATGACTCTCGGAATGATCAAACGAACCCTCCCCCGGATTGACAAGCGCGTCTTTCACACGCTTTACAGAGTCTACATAAGACCATTGCTCGAGTATGCCAATCAAGTCGTCTACACCGGTTTGAAGAAGGACATACTCGCCATTGAACGTGTCCAGCGAGTGGCCACCAAAATGGTCACTGGCTTGCGGCATCTATCCTACGAGTCTCGCCTTGAAATTCTCGATCTTTATCCACTTGAGTTTCGTAGACTCCGCGGCGACTTAATTCTTACACATTTTCTCTTTAGCACAGGACTTGTGCAACAATTCTTTACCCTAGTAAGTGATAACAGTCGAAGAGGCCACGACAAGAAGCTCTATAAGCTTCGACCTCGGACCTTCCTAAGACAACAGTTCTTCTCTTATAGGGTTATCAACTACTGGAACGACCTACCACTAGAGATTGTTAGCTGCTCTTCTAAAGACCGTCTCAAAGTGTTATTGGATTCCCACCTACTTAATAAACCGTTAAATTAATAATTTATCCTGTTTTGCTGGATTATTATTTTACTCTGTTGTTGGTACTTTCTGTAACCCCCAAGAGCGGTGCTACACCCCGTTTTCAATGACTGCCTTTCAGGTCAACAGAAAACCGCCGGACATCGAAACGAAGAAACTGACTGGATCCGGGTAGATTGGGCCCCCAGCCTCGAACCCGTGTACAAATCGCTGAAATCGCTGAAAATCATCAGAAGCTGTATAAACATAATTGCGCACGACAACTGATGGTCGTCTGCGCATAGTCAAAATGCTTGAGGTTGCGGCCCACTGCCGTTAAAAACTGTGTAATCTGTCTGTTAATTTTTGAACGGCAACAGAAGCGATCACGCCAGCTCCAGCTGACGTCCGCCGAAAAGGCACAAATTCAGCAGAACCTTAAATTTAGGTTCAACCGAAGTACGCAGGTGGCAGGAAGTTTACTTCGAAATACATGTAGAACCTTAGTTTAGAAGTGAAGACTATTCCCGAGCTCGGGTACCCGTGTAAAGAAACTAAAATAAAGACCCCGCAGACAAAACACACGCAACTTACGACATTTCAAATTGGAGGTATTTTTTTGCTCACTTGGATAACTGCGCCAAACAACGAGCGCATGGAACGTCCACGTTTGGACAGAACTGCACTTACTCACACAGTTTGGTTTGTTTTCATGCGAAAAGCTTACGAACTGCCCCGTAAAAAACGCATACGCCTTGTTCACGCCACGCTTTATCGCGGATAACTCGAAATTTGGTCCAAATTTCCCCGCTGTCAATACCTACCCACATTTTCACCACTCTGGAGCTCACTGCATCAAAAAATCATGTACGATCACCGGTAATTGTTGTCAAAGGAGATAATAATTCGTTATGCATTGAGTTATCTAGGTCTCATAGTATCCGTTTTTTGGCTTTGTGTTTCTTTTCCAATAACACCTGCCATCTTTGTTCACAGAAAATAATACAGCGTCACTCACGAGATCCAACAGCATTGGTGAATTTTACTTATCAAGTGTTTGTTGTCGATTTGGCTGCCGCACGACTGTTCAGAACGGTACGCAGTGTCAGACGTGCGTACACTGGAACCAATTTAGGTGTACCGCCCTCAAGGAAGACCAGCACGTTCTGCTTGCTTCTTCAAAGAGACCACTTATCTGCATGAGATGTTACTTTTGAGAAGGTCGCACCCTATCCAAAGCCTTGCTCTTCCCTTCGCTCGCCATCCTGAGTGAGTAGAAACCAGACGAGTGTAAGCATAGCTGCAAAACACCTAAGAATCTCAATGCGATAGAAATGGCCCTGATAGAGGAAGTTCCGGTTGAAACAAAGAATGCTTTGTCTGAAGTGAATTCAGAACCGAAGTATTGGAATGAGTGTGCTGCGCTCGCCCACATTTCAAATTGAGGGAGCTGCGATGAACTTGAGGGACAGTGCACTTCGAGATAGAAGGCGGACGGACCGTCCCACAGTGACGCTTACAGATGTTCTGGCTGTGATGAAAAAGCCGCCGCCCTCCAAGAGGGCTCGCAATAACAAACCGCCGGTTACGCACCCCTTCTCGCTACTGAGACTGCCTTCTTTGTGCTGTTCTGTCTACTTTTGTACCTGGTCAAACGAGGAAGTAGGTTTCAAGTGCGTGTACACTAACTATCCGAGCTTTCTAAACAGATTACCAGAAATCACACAGTTGGTCCACCAAACTAGCGTTCACATTCTTGCTCCGCCAGAGACCTGGACTCTCGAGGGTATCGATGATGGTGAGCTGCATGGCCCTGGATACACTTTGTACCGAACGGACTACTCTTGTGGACGCACTGAAGGATGCGCCGCCTTTTCAAACTAGGAGATCCCGGTGCTAGCTATCGTAGGGAACTTTGCCTTCCCAGAAAAATGGGGCACACTCCAGATCGAACTAAATCTCCGTAGTCGTGACACACTTCTTTCTGGTGTTATACACCTTCACCTCCGTGTAGCGCGTTCGACGACAAGGTCACACTTGTCGCCCTAGACCGTCTCACGTCCAATCAGCGTTTTTCGCATCTTCATATCATGGTTGTCTCCAACGCGCTCAAACTCACCATCATAGCTGCTTCTCATGACGACTCCGACTACGGATTCTTGGAAACCTTGGCAAGGTTGATCCATGAGAAAGCCTGGACAGAGGATATCGAACTACCTACAAGGCACCGTCTAGGACAGACACTCTCCTTGCTCAATCTGATTATCACGAGTGAAGCTCACCTGTTGGATAGAATGATCGACAATCCACCGCTGGGGCATCGTGACCAAATGATACTAACCTTTGACCTTATCTGTCACTGGCCCCAAAGTGTTGGAACAGATTCATCATTCCGAAATTTCCAGAAAGCAGACCCTAGCGCACTAAGGACCTCCTTAAGTACACCTAACCCTGCACCTGGCTTAGTGAACTCAAGCAAACTTTCTTTCAAAACTGTCGTTCATGAAGTTGACGAGACATTCGTTTCTTGAAAACTACGGAAGTCCTACTCCCATGCACCCTCTCCATGGAACATAGACCGCCTTCTTGAAGGACGTCTTTGCCTATTCTCTAAGCAGAAGCTAACGGGTAAGCCGGAGGATCTAGTAGTCTTTCGCTCTGTACGAAGCAGGTGCATGTAGGAAATCCGTCAACACACCCAACAGGTGCATTCGAAAGTCCTACTGGTAGCTCGCGATAAGAAGAATCTTCTTTTCAAGCACATGCGTCGCCAGAGAAAACTTAGCCCTCAGCGCTTCCTCCGAGGCATTCCGACGGGAAACCCCCTCCAACCCCCAGTGGTTACCGAGGTGTTCAGGGAATGTCATTCAGCAGTCTACAATGTGGATCCGCCAAAATAGTATGCAATTCTGTCTAGGAGGAACTCCGAACATCCACCCTGAAGGCTCATTTCTCTGTGCTGGGCGTTCAAAATCTCTTGTATATGATCAATTCTTGCAGTACTGTGGGACCAGACGTTATCCACCCCCGGATCCTTATAGAGGCGACTCTCGGTTTGGTGGTGTCCCTCTTTAATCTGCTTAAACGGATACTTCCGGCCGGCACTCTTCGGGGACGTGGCAAGAGACCATTGTCACACCCATATTTCAGGTAGGTGATCGTCACTCTCCAGCTAGTTATCGGCCGACCAGCCTTGCTAGCGTCTTATGCAAGATAATAGGGCGTCTGTAAAAACGCACCATCCTTAGGCATTTCTCCCAAAATAACTCTTTCCCTCTTACCCGGCATGGCTTTCTTCTCGATTGTTCATGCATAACCAACATGGATAGTCTGGTAGAGGTCAAAAACCACATAACTCGGGTGCTACCTTCTTCGACTTTGCCAAGGCCTTTGGCAATGTCCCACATGTTCCCCTTGCACATAAGCTAGGATCAAGCTGAGGTTCTCTGCCAAATTACTTTCTTCCTTGGTAACAGGACTATCATAGTAAAAACCGGTTTGGGCCTTTTTTCTTCCCCTACGATCTTTGCTGGAGTTCTTCAAGCATCCGCACTTGCTCGACTGTTGTTTCCGACATACATCAGTGACCACCCTGGGCTTACTCCATACAACGCCCCCCTCTGCGTTGGTGGTTTGAAAATCAGGAATGTGTGATCCCAGTGCATTGCAGATTGAACTTGGCTGTACAAAATGCTGGTCAGACGACTGGAGTCTTTTAAACCACGGCAAGTATGCACACGTTGCTTTAAGAGGACTCCGTGGGTTTATTCGTGATACACTATGTACAGTGTTACAAATATCACGAAAGTTGACCTCAAAAATAACCCTGGGATTTGGCAATCGTCTAGTTCATCCTTCTCTCATCACCACCAGATGGCCGCCAGAAGGGGATTTGTGACTCTTGTGGTGATAAAAAAGACAGGCATGTCTTTCAAACTCATCACGTGGTCTGCAAAAGACCACTGCGTGAGTGTGTTACTCAAGTCGTTCACACCGGCTTGAAGAAGTACATACTCGCCATTGAATGTGTCCGGCGAGTAGCCAACAAAGTGGTCACTGGCTTACGACACCTCTCCTGCGAATCTCGTCTCAAAATTCTTGATCTTTATCCGCTTGAGTTTCGAAGACTCCGCGGTGACCTAATTCTTACACACTCCCTTTAGCACCGGACCCGTGCAACAACTCTTCACCCTAGTAGATGTTAACAGTCGAATAGGTCACGACAAGGAGCTCCATAAGATTCGACCTCGGACCCAAGAGTGGTGCTACACCTGTTTTCAATGACTGCCTCTCAGGTCAACAGATAATCGCCGGACAACGAGACGGACGAACTGACTAGATCCGGATAATTTGGGGCCAGCCTCGAATCCATGTACAAACCACTGAAATAGCTCGAAAAGCCCGAGACAACGTGATCTATGATATAACTGATGTTCACTTTCAGTGCGTTTCATCAGTTATTACGCCGGTTCAAAGTCGGGGACCCAAATCAGCCGGATTGAATCAGTTTGATTTCAGTAGTCAGCGGGCCTCGGTCGACGTAGAAGATACTCATGGGAAAAACGGTAGAGCACCGATCACTGTTATTGCGAAAGCCACCGAGAGTGGAATAAACTCGTGGACCTAACATGGCATTGAGAAAACCGACATCTGAAACACCCGGTTACCCTTGAAAGAGCAGCCGATGACACTAGGCGGAGGTCTGTACCGGTAACCCCAGAAGGAACTCACTGCTATTTATGAAACGTCCGAGGACGGAGCGTTCTAAGATGCGTGTAGTTGTCAGGTCACCGATAACAGCCGTGGACACGACTCACAAAACGAAAACAGAAATGTTGCCAACAACACAGCAGCACGCCCTGTTACACAATCCAAATTCAATCTGTGTTACAACTTAGAACCACGTTAAACTGCGAGCCCTGACACGCAGTCGGCCCAGAGTAGGATGAAAACACGTGACGGCAATAGCGCGTAGCTTTAGCGAACACGGTCGAATGACACCATAATAGTGATGAGGCAGAATATGACAAGCAGTCACCCAATCGATTGTGTGGGTAACAGTATTAGTTCGTTCGGGGCCGGGGTGAGAGAGCGAGGAACACACACGCGTGCACATGTAGACAGGTGACGTGGGGCAACGGTAGGCGCAGATGCCACAATCTGTATGCGCTTGCTGGCCTCGATTACACACTACACATACCCTGTTACGCTAATCTCGAGCGTTAATTGCGTCAGATTACGCTGAAAATGTCTGTTTCAACTGATGAAAAGCAAACAGCGAATGTTAAATAATATCTGACGGGAGCATATATCGATTTTCTCTTCAAGGCAGTTGCCCATATTTCGTAGTTACGTTCTGCAGCAAGTTTTTGTGAAATTTTGTATACACCGTTTTGTCAACTTCGCTTGTGTACTTCTTTGAAAGCATCGCCATCGTCTTTCGGATCTGAATAGTGACAAAAATAAACGGGAGTTACTGGATACATCGGCAAATGCTTGGAAGTAGAAGAAACCTTCACAGTGTGTAACCCCGTGTAAAAAGTAGATTGATTGCTAATCTTCACTTGGGCCATACATTTTGGTAAGAAATACTTTTCCACGTGTCCCTAGTACAACATTGGGTTGTGCCGCCTTAGCGTGTCCACAGATTTCTTGCTCAAGTTTATACAGGGAAATATGGGAGCCCTGGATTGCTCGTGGGGTTACGTCGTGGGACTACATAGAAACGACGAGAGGGTGCACAGTTCGCGCGAATCAATTTGTAGAACTCACAGTAACCCGGGTCCACAGGATCACCGTATGGAAGTAATAAACCTGGATAACCTCTCAGGCCGTTACAATCAGTCTGTCTTGATTTTCGCACTGCGAGCGTTCTTGCTGGCTGCTGCATCCAGTAGTAGGTGAGGTCCAGCGTTAGAGGCATGTTGTCACCGTGCCCCATTGGCGATTTGACGATCACTTTACTCACTAAATGACTCATTTATACAAGTACGTAAGCACAGAATTAGCTGACCAAAAATCTGCTCTCACATTCCAAGGGAAAAAATGGTGATCAGCTCACCATGGGTGCACTGAAGCCGCTCGTAATAAAAAATAACGACGAATTTGAAATCTTACGAATCTTTCTAGGTTTCCAAATGGAGTGTCATCTCCAGACTTGGTATCTGAAGGCAGTCGATAGATAGCCATTGATAAGAGCGTATCGTGGCTGCGCGGTATTAGTCGTATCCATGGAACATCACACTTTTCAGGGAACTAATATTTTCCCGTGACCCTGGGCGACGAGAGAATCCGATTAATGAGGATCGCAGACCCACCCACCCCCAATTTTTTTCATGAGGCATCAGTGCTGCACATGAAGTGCCTGGAGAAGTTCCGTTCACTTCCACCTACTTCCGCTGAAACCCACGTCTTCGTGAAAGTTATCACGTTTAGAGATGCACCGTAATATGGCAGTTTGTTGGATGAATTCGAACGTTTGGTATAAATTCAAGTAGGAGCTACATCCCCGTTTGGCTGCGTGAGGAAGGAGACGGAAGAGCTCGAGAAAGAAGTGTGGTGAATGACGAGGAAGACGGTAGGTCAGACATTCGGCGTTCATCTTTCCCTGTCCAGTGACTCTGAGATCGCTTTTGGAGTGTGGTGGGTCCATTGCCGCGGTTTGCGGGTAGGTAGTGTTCATATGTAACTCAACAATGCTCAAATTTAGTAATCTGCTCATGCAATGTGTTACAACAGTGGTCTGGGGCTGCGAATGGAGAACAGGCGACAAACAAGCACAGGTAATCCCGAAAAACGGCTAAAAACGCACTCCTAAATAGCAGAGCATAGAAAACCGGTTACTTCAACATGCGGCTGGCTTCCGCTTACTTCAAAGTACACCTGGCTTCCAATTAAACGCATCTACCCCCAAGCTCTCCACAATAAGTAAGGCAACGTATTACATAAATTATCCACTCGGGTAGCAGAAAAGTTATAAACAGCAACCAGTCTCCATCTCATTCTTTCAACTGTAAGCCTAAGGTAAATTAGACCCAGGTATATCCCAACGCAGACAAACGGGTTGAGGAACCTGTGCAATTGTGGTTAGTAGTTTTGTGCGTTCCAAAATCCCCTTCGGTCGAATGAGAATAAGTTCAGTGGTCTTAATTTGTCTCGGTTAATTAGTCCCTTCATGACCCCATGCAACCCATATTACAAATTCCCCAGCTTTTGGGAACGTAGTGTCCTATCCTAAGTCTGGCGATCAGGCGGGAACACAGCGTTTCAACTGAGGGTGAACTACGTGCGAGCATATTGAAAAACACCCGACTAATTGCGGATTTCAGTCCATGAAGCGTCCATCATACTTCAGACGCGGCTGCGGCATATTGCCAGATACAGCAAATGTACTAGTAATCCAGACCCCGAATCTCTCATTTATTGTCACACCGCCAGTTCGGCTGTTTACCTGTGTGCTTTCCATGAGTACCTAGGTGTCCCTTGGAAGACAACAAACGGCGTGGTGCTCCATTGAACATGAACCGACAGGTCTCATTTTGGTGTCCGTTCACAGACTTTCAAGATATTCTCAGAACAGTATCCGAGTTCGACGCGCTCCGAGCTAGTTTGATAACATCCGCATGGAGGCGACATGAAATCACGCTGTTGTCGGTCAGATCCCTTACGTGTACGAGGAAGAGCAAGGGGCTGGAGGTTGTTCTTTATTATCAGTCACTAAATAGCGAACGACAGCCAAACGATGCTTGCCAGCATATTCACCACCACATGACCGCTCGATGAGAAACGTGTGGACCTGCCCAAAAAATTCAATTGGCATTCCCCTCTTTCAGACGCCTAGTTTACTGGCTTGCAGCTGACGAAATAAAAGGCCTTCTGGCAATCTGGATACCACCTCTAGCATATTTCTGCTTGATAACGTGTAAAACCGTTAGCGTGTTGACAAGGCAAGGTCACCTTCTAGAAAGCCAACCTTCGACATTTACGAGCGCAGAGGAATCTGCGGATTCTCCCGCGCAATTTGCGTTCAAAAGTTTCGCTAAAGACGCTACTCAATTTTACAGAACGTTAAGCTTCGACAACCGATCGTTTGCCATTTTTGAAGGATGGAACTCTCATCTAGTTCATCTAGTCCATCACGACCACACCTGCATCCAATAGGAGAGCGAACCCATAGGCCGGGGTCAATGTCAGAATTTCGGCCAAAGTTTCCAAGGCGGCCGGATGAGTGTTATATGGAGTTGGTGACTTCCTGCTGTCCACCAAGGTTATCATTTGCTCAACTTCATGAAGAGCATTCCCCCATCAACCATGGATACGCCACGGGAAACGGATGAAGACTTGGGCACTCCTTCATCCGAGCTGCAAGTGCTTTTGGGCTTTTGGTTGGATCAACCGCCAAGCAGGCACCTCGTGCAGTCTTACTCGCCTGCTTTCGAGCATATTTCAACCTATAACTATCCTAACCTCCTTTGTTCTCACTGTGTGCTTTCCAGTCTGTGTGTTTGCTTTGGGACGCTTTCTTTACTCTTCCACCGACTGGCTGGTGATGACCGTTTTTTACATCAAAACCCCGGAGTTTATCAGTGTGGCTTGTCCGCTGTGTATCGATGCCCTCTGTGAGGTCTGGCAGGTTCTAGACTATTCAGCCTGCAATTTTGAAACGTTGCAGTTCGCACACCGGTTTTATTGCGACTGTACGCTTGGATAGAAAGTAACTCGTCTCGTGGTTGCTCTTCCCGAGCTGTAGTGTCGCCGGTACGTCTGAGACATTGCTACACTGACACGCCATGAGTATGTCTAGCTTTTAGGCCATCTGACTCACTCGGAACTTTGTAGCCACCTCACTACGTTATGTTAATGTTAGCTCGCTGGTTAGGTTAGTCCGCCTGCACCCGATTCCCTTTCCACCTTTGGGTCCCATCAAACAGGTGATTTTAACGGCAACTTTTCATTGGAACAGCAGTTACTGGCCCAAGTGACATGTCGTCTGGAGGGACTTCAGCAACGTTTCATCGTCCGAATGTCTCTCTCCAGGACCCCACTGAGCCCAAGTGAACATTGAAGGCGGGTTGATATTGAGAAGGCTGGTGTTTGTGATTTCGATTATAGAAATCCTGAGGAGTGCCACTCGTGGTGGTTGAAACGCAGAGTATTCCGGCTTGCTTGTAAGGTTGAACTACTGGCAATCCATTCGGTAATAACATGTTAAATAGCGTGCCCGCCTAGGACGGCGTGTTAGTGCGTTAGGTACAGTTCAGCCACCGGGTTTTTGATCTCCCTGCCAGTTTGTCGTCTAAGTTGCGCAAGCTTTTCGCAGGACTACCAGTATTAGTCGTCTTTCGGGGACCTATTTTTAGTATGGACGACCCGGTTAGGAGCGCAGATAATTACATTCCCTACTCCCTCTCACTGGCACCATAGGAACTATGTATTCGTCTGGCCGAATTAAGTTGCTTCTACGGGCTTGACGTGATGCTATACAGGCACGTCTCCAGCAGCACTACTTGCATGAATACAGCATATCCTTTCGCCATTCTGTTGGGTACTTGGTGTGCTCGAGAAATTATGGGGGTACCCAGTCCTTTTTTCTTTCGCTCAACTTACACAGCACCTATAGGTTTTCCTGTGTTGCAACGTCATATGTAGCTGGCTTTTGTAGGAACCGAGAAGCCCATCTTTCTAGTAGGAGTTTCGGGGAAGCCTATTAGTGTAATTGATGTATGACGCACAGGTGGGCTACCATCCAATGTAGGTCGTGTAGGTTGCTTGCAGAAATTTGTCGATGTGCACTCGCTTTTTCTGGTGTTTCTACTTTGTCTGTTATTGATTTTAGAGGAATCGTGCAGTGGGTTTAGTTTATGGTTCGACTTTGGGGGAAACAGGAGCAGACAGTAGATCTAAGTGGTACATCTGATACGGAATCCGACACGGTTGGCATACTAAGCGATTTTTGACTTTGGCCTCCGCACTGTACACAAACCCGACACAGTTCGGACTATCTGCTGCACAGTTTGTAAACCTCCGTATGTATGCATGCACAAGTTTAGCGACACCATTTATCATGCGTTACACTGAATCCCGGACACCTATTTTGCACCGTTCAATAAGACAGAGGTGGAAGATTTGAAGCATGTTATCATCATATAGTCTGGTCAAGCCTTCGTTGTGTGGTGATTGCAGGTTGCGAGCTAACAGTCTGTGAATAACAGTGCGCCACGGCTATGTCTGCCGACTGTAATTACAGGACTACAGCCAACCAACAGAGTCCCCCTCACCTACTAGACCGGCAAGTGCCAAGCAGGTTAGCTCTCCTCATGGGACGACTGACGCCTGTCCGTTATGCATCCCATTGTTAATGGCTTGGCGTATTGCAGCTTGCGAAAGTGCCTGTAATTCAAAGCGCATCAACCGATAACTCTGCCTACGTTCCTTGGTCCAATACTACTGATTCGAAACCAGAATTTGGCCCGAACTAGCTTACCACCGGCTGTTAATCTCATGTGTTTGACTACTACAGTATGGCCTAGCATAAAAGCAACAATTAAGACGTGCGGAGTCCTCTCATTTGAACAGAACAAGCAGGGAAAACGATAGAGGAAGCCGTCAATGAGGAGACAGATTGCTTTAAGGTGCCAACTCCCCACCACACTTTCTCCAAGGGACCTGGCTGAGGCGTTCTTAGCGTCGCCTTTCATTTTTAATGTCGAAAACCTCGCAGTTTTTAGCAGGATGTTTTAAAGTGACTGTATGCGTTGAGTGTTTGACGGCGGTCGTGTGCTTGATAGAAAGTTGATGGCCATGCTCTTTTACTTCATTCATCAACTTCTTGTTCAAACTTCTTACGCTCAATCTTCCTCTAGTAACACTTGCAAACCTTTCTTGTATATAATGACGGCCACTCGAGCTATCCGTGAAGAATTGTTCTTTTGAGGGACCCCGGTTTCGATAAGTTACTAAGCCTTAATATTGTTCGCTTGCTAAAACATGCCCTCGCTCAATTTGTCCGCACTCACCCTCTACTGCCGGACCGTTGTTTGTACATACCTCAATCTCACCTACGTGGCTTGTTGTATCTGACCATGTTCAAGTGAATAGTTCAAGTTGAACTGTTGGACATTCTGTATCGAGAGTACTAGCAAAGTTAAACTGCCCTTAAACATTGTCAATCGATTGCACGGCTGGCATGAGATCCACAGACAACCACTGTATCGCAGACACGACAATTCAAGGTCCTGCGTGTAGACACGTTAAAAATAAGTTGAATGTCGTCCAAAGAATAACTAGACGTCCGGGATTAACAGCATGAGCATCAAGACTACTAAAAATTTGCTTTTCTATCCGGCAATTTTACCTGCTAATTTTACTGTACTTACTAAGTTGAGCCACAGATTAGTGTTTGGAGAAACGCAGCAATAAAATCGACCAACTCCAAACTGAAAACTTTCTTTCACGACCACCACGACATACATCTGTGAGCTAGGGTTGTAGTTTGTGCTTCAACAATGTCTGCCAAAGGACCTGTGTTTGTAGCACGAATCGAGGACACCCAATCTCTTGACTTGGCTCCAACGACAGACCACAAAACCTTGAAGGTCATCAGTCGTCTTCCATTTCGCAAACTTAAACGCTTACGAAGTGGCCTTAAACAAAACCTTTTATTCCAGAAACCATAATGTGAATAAGCCTGTAGAAGTCGCCATTCGGCAAGCCAAACGCGTCTCCTAGGTCCGCTTTATTGACATTTTTATCGGTAGCCTCATAACACGACACACATCTCTCTCTTTGGAGTTTCTCCTTTGTCATCTGGAACAGTCTTATTTCGCTGAGATGATAGCTTCAATTTTACCACTCAGAGTAAGAAACCTGAAAGGAGCAAGTAGGTCCCGAGTTGTGGTGCCAGTAATAAGGGTTACGCTCCCACAGTGGCGTATCCTTAGGGAGTGTTGATCAGACGGTAACCACTCGGCGTCACTTGATGGAAGAAGTTGGGTCCAATCACACTGCCATCTGCTGTCTCATTTGAACCCCAAAGATGGCCAGTGTGTTGGATGATTTTTCCCAGACGTTTCTGATAATAATACTATGTATTTCTCAAAGCATATGTGAGGAGCACGCCTGGTTATGCGCGATCACTGAAGATATTTACAAACCATACAAAAAACGAATAAGTAATCAGCAGCAAAACGTTCATCTCAGACGAAGTTCCGTGTGCCCATCCGTTGTAGAAAAATTTTCTTGCCCAGTGGATAATATGGGGATAGAAAAGGAGAATGTAATTCCATGCGTTAGATGAGAAAATGTGGGGTTTTAACATTTACTATGACAAACAATGTGCTAGCGGAATTTTTTTGGAAAAAACTCATACGATATTATTATTTTTTGCTACGATCATTGGAATATATAACCCTATCTACTGCCTGGTGTAGCATTTTGCTATGTACTTGGGATTTATTCGGGCATACGGAGAATTAAGTCGACGGTTTGGAGAGCTGCATGAACTGAGCGTCTGATAACAAAAGCCTACATGACGTCGTTCTGCTGGACTTATTATTAACCGCCGCGTTCACATGTCGTGGGGCGCTGGAAGGCGGGGTGGTTATCCGCGTAATGCGCATCTGATGGCTAAATGTTTCTCGGACCACATTCAAAAAGGTCATCGGGTGTTCCAGAGAGTTTGAAGATAGACATTGTGTTTGTTAACGTAAGATAGCTGTCCAAAGCTTTTTTAAAACGCTGGATGTTGTTACTGGCTCTTATTTCATTTGGAAGTTTATTCCAAATGTAGGAATAATTTATGAGAAAGACGTTTGCACGTATACTTTCTAGGGATGTCAGGGTTGGCAGGGTGGAACCCTTAATTCTTAGACTGTATGGAGGGCTGTGTTATAAGTGGACGGTAAACGCTGTGGTAATCACATCCGAATGTATAAGGTTATACAGCTGCGTCAGGTTCAACTTCAGTCTACGCAACCAAAGTGGATCAATACCAAGTTTTTCACAGAGCTGTCTATAGGTAAGCGGAGAAAAAATCCTAATAAGCTTTTGGTAAACGATCGTTGAAGGTTTTCTAACACTGGCCTATCAGATTTGCGTAGATGACAGCAAATGAATGTGTAATACTCCAGTTGAGGCCGAGCACACGTTTTGTATTGAATGAGGCCGGCAGATTCTGCACCTAATCCACTTTGTGGTTTACTTCCCCTTAACTTGTAACTTCATCTAACGCGAGTAATCTTACCTTTCACCGGTCTCAGAGTCACTGTGCGATCTACACACCCCTTCCGAAGTGCTCTGTCTCTAACACCCATTTTTTGTCCTTTTTGATTTATCAAAGGGATTTTTCAGCAGCCGATCTGGATACTCACAGCATAATTTCACTGCTGACAGTTTCTGCGGGAGTTGAGCAATTTTAATACTGAACAGTCTTAAAACAACGCACAAACTCTCCGATCAAACCTGATTTCAGATTCTGTGTTCACCGGTTGCTAACGTGTCTCCCGAACACGGTTGTGTAGTTATATTCTGCTCGGTTTTAGATCACAGCCTTCAGGCCCCACCCGTCGCAATCTTTTCATTTCTTTCATCAAAAGTAAACAAAAGAAGCGATTTTCGAGTGTGTATACGAACTGTTTGCGTCTATTCAGTAAGTTAATAGAGACCAGAGAGCTCATGTCACTCAACTTCATATCTTTGATTTCAAGGAAATCCGACTAACGGATAACATCAGCGACAATAAATTTAGTGACCTTTAATACCGAACTAACTCTGCTTGAGGGAGAATGGATTTGCAGTCCTCCCTGAGTGGTCCCCCTGGACCAACGGTTATCCAGGAATTTCAGTACCTTCATGAAGATGAAGCCTTGTGGCCTCGAGAGTAAATGTTTGGACAATACACACACCTAGTCAATATTGTTCATCGTTCTCTCTCATTTAACGCTTCCCATGATAATAACAATGGCATATCTCTCGACGCATTTGTGAGAAACACTATCAGGAGAGAGTGATCAACGTGTAGATTTTTAAGCATTTACACATTTGAACACCAAATTTGAAAAATGTACAATGAGTCAGCTATGTGAATAGAGCAACAGAACAAATATTGTATGAAGGGAAACTTCATGTTTAAGCATAAATCTTTGAGCTACATAGTTCTGAGACGATACCACTTGAGATCTGCCCGATTTGATGAAATAACTGATTTGTTACATCAAGTAAGACTCGACAAGGCAATCGCTGGACTAATGCTCAAGGTCGCGCCAAAAAAGAGGTGCATGGAGGATGGCGGGGATGCATTGGCGAAGAATTTATCACTTTTCCATGTAGATATTCCCGGAAAAATGTGTTTTTTTCACGATGTGAGAGAGGTGGGGACGCATATACTTTTGCGGGAAACGCATGGACCTCCTAACCCTACGAAAACTCCCAGAACTAGAGCGTTTTCCTCATCTTCATATTGGGTGACTTCGTTGCACCCAAAAGAACTGGCAACCAATGATCCACTGGGACTTCGGTCTCCGGATTGGTACGACAGAGATCATGGCCAGTAATCATGCCAGTAATGTTCTTCTCTGCTCAGGGTCACCTAAGAGACTGAGGATATTAAATCGCCACTTAGACACAGATTCCTCATTGCCCGCCTTTCACCTTTTCTGTTACTGGTTATATTATTCCGTAGTGTAGACTAGATTTTTAAACCCAAGGCAGACCGGTTGTGACAGCCTCAAAGCTGTATCGATTCACCTAATCTCAAGAAAAATTTCGTACTGAAGAAGTGCTGGAATGTTAAAGAAATTCACGATGTTGAAAACTCAATCGAATTGCGCAAGCTGCGCACTTCGCCCTCCCACTTATATGTTTTACGTGTTTCAGCTTGTGTATCGAATTTTTGAACTACAATCATGTGAAAATCCGACCCAACACAATTCCCCTAAATATTCACCAGTCTGCATTCAACCTCCTCCGTTTCTGGACGTTAATTGGACCTTGACCTAGACGATTTGTTCTGTCACGTCAATTTGATGATTGTGCGAATAGCCAGTTGTCGGTCATTGTGATTTACTTGTGCGATATGTGCACATCCTTTTTGGAGCTCGGCTCGTCCCCATTGTTTTGAACCTGTTAACTGCTCGGAAGAGCTCTTTTGAGCATGAATGCCTTATTATGTGATTATGGTTCATATTTAGCCCGTTCATCAGCAAATTGTAACCCGTTCCTCGGAAACGATATGTTGATCGAAACTGTTGAGGTTGTCTAAATATTCAGGTTGCAAATTTGTTCGATAGCACCGTGGCATTACGATCCAATCTTGTTTTGAATATTTGAAACAATTGGTTTACCGCTACGTGTTGCTCAACGTCTTCGTGGAAGATCGTACAGCTTGTCTGATGGTCGTTCTCAACTACTTGCAAACCATAATCTTACAAGCAATTCAGAGAGCCTGAACGTTTTCGTTATGTCTGAAGTAAATGTAAGCCACATAGTTCACAAAAACGCATAAAACTCACAAAAGAAAGGTTCTAGGTGACATTTCGTACGGGTTGACAGAAAAATAGAGCTCACCACCACTTTATCTGCAAATTCTCCTAACCCGTTGCCGTTATTACGTTGACTTATCCAGCAGATTACAATGCAGCACCCCATGAATTGGTACTCTTCCCTAACTTCCGAGGGTTTTCTGCATTTACCCTGTAATGCTGAATCCCCTGTACTATGAGCCGGAAAACTTTTTTGAGGGGTAACGCATTCAATGTAACAGATGCAGGTAAGATTTATCAGAGAATCGCCAATGAAGTAGTTGCTACTTTCGTAAAAGCAAGGAAACAAGGGAGATGGTTCAAACGGTCACTCTCGACTAACAGTTTGATTCGTGCACATAAGGAAATCACTGTCACGCCAAACTTCAAGGCTGGCCTCCAGCACTCTACTGCTCGATATCAGACAATAAGGCTTAGTAGCATCTCGTGCGAAATAATGAGGCTTCTATTGAGCTGTAGGGCCTTTTTAAGTAATTCGTTGGTGAGTAATCGGGTGAGAGGCTAGCACCTCACTTTCGCCGCAATTAGGCAGGTCCCACCCGGTGTCATGCAGTCGTCAGCTGTCCCGGAAAGCACTCTCAACAAACCAGGTATAGTACATCTCTTGGAAGTCACGATGTCACCAGGGAAAAAAGAGTGATGGCTGTGTGGTTTGCATCTATGGGGTTTCAAGGTCGAAACAAGTTGGAACTGGCTATATGGATGGGATACGACATTTTCACAAACTCCGTGAAGTATTCAAACTAAAAGCGTTTCATTGGTCATAGTAGTTCCGTTATGACCAAAAATTTGCTCATGCCTCAAAATCTCTCATAGCCCGGTCTTCGTGCGTGTGAATTTTCTATTTTTCCTGGCAATCAGGGGGTGGTGAACTCCGTTACAGAATTTGCATTGTGGACATTCTTACTCCAAATTTCTCGGGGCGAGACGAGGATTTTTATCCCGCAGGAACACTCAACCACAGGTGTTCCGTGAGGTGTACCTAATTTTATAATTCTTGACCATGTTGCGCTTTTACAGCAATTATCAACCTGACCAACTCTCAAAGAGAAACTGTCACGTTTGCGGCTTGTCTGTTCATCCGGACCATTTAAGTGAGTTGCATTTCTCCTGATAGTTCCGGTAGATGTCAGTCGACTTGTAACCATGTTTCGAGGATTGAGCTTTCGTAGCTGAAATGGTATAAGTGTGAACCAGTACTGTCTTCTTAGAAATAATGGACCTAAAAGTAGACCGTCGGCTCTCAGATAGGCCAGCGTTTAGTTACTTGCGAATGATAATCCACACTCAAACATAGTCAGCGAACGATAAACCTGACAACACTCAAGCTACCACTGACAGTGTTGGAAATGTTGCCAATTTTTTAATTATCACATAACCAACTGATGAGAATAAACGAAATGCTTGCATATCGCAATGTATGTCTTCTCGCTGTCCTGATGAACTGGATAAAGGGAACTTAATGTTTCAAACGTCCCATAAGAACCGTGAATGGGAACAAGCTTCAGATAGTGTCATGTTTAAAACTATTCACAGATAACACTTCCTCGACGAGTGTTCTTCTGAAATAGTCGTAAAGAATCAGAGCAAGTGTGCAATTAAGACGGATAATTAAGCCACAACCAGGATGGTCTGGCACTGACAGTTAATCGCTTCGATATTTAGTGTGAAACATGGTGCAAACGCAAAGTAGTACAGTATCGCCAGTTAACGTACATCGCCTAAATTAAGTACATGTGGGCGATTCTGCGAAACCGGAGCACGTGTTCCATCAAGGTAGGTGCACTGAAATAGTTTTCGCAGCGCAAGATGTATTACGAAGAACAGTAAGATGCTTTCATCCAAAAAAGTGCGAAGCTTTCTTGTCAAAGGTGAGATATGAGTAGTTTTTAGGCAAAGCCGATTTTTCTCATCACATAAGAAGCTACATATTTTTTAGAAAATATGCGTTCCACTATCTCACGAGAATTTGAGAAATGTCAGTTTGCAACCGAGTGGCCGTTTCCGACTCGCGTCGGATTTTAGATGCTATACCAGTGTACTACACACTCGCCGCCGAACAATCTCCAGTTTAGCTGATTGTAGCTCATTAGACATCAAAAGACCTGTTTCCATTATGTTCTTATGCTGAATAGTAATCCTTAACACAGAGTAAAATTGGAAACGATGCAAACAAACGATGTCTTCTAAGAGTTTGTATCAATCAAAGCACTTGCAACAAACCGACAGCAGTCCGCTAGGGTTGGTCACAACGTCTACCTGTGGCTTAGCGTTTTTTAACTCGAGACCTCTTTGTGGTTCAGTGAGTTTAAATACCATGGTTCACGAGCTCGGCGATTGCCTAAGAAACTCTGGACCACGCGGTCACTCTTGTAAATACCGTGAACTCCTCATTCTGCGTAACGCTTAAGCTGCTGTATTAACACATTATCGCACATATCTCCGCTACAGCGGGCCACAGAAGCCAATGGTATATGGCAGTTTATTTCCGACCAGCGTGGTTAGGCATGTAGACATTGTCGACACAACACAACCTGATCACTGAATTCGTCTGGAAAACCACCCCCTCGACGGAAGTGTTCAAGATCCAGCGCACTGTTTGGAACTTGCAGGTACGGCTGCGATCAGCTCAGGCTAAGGATTGGAAACTGGGTAGAGAGACTTAACTCCCAGAGCAGCTCGGAAAACGGAGACCGGAATACCACAGCCTCTCTGTCGTACAAGACTTGCGAGATAAAATGTGGGAGCCGCGAATGTTTTGGCTGGCGTGCAGCAGCAATCTTGGCCAAATATCTCCAGCCCGTTAGATTTAAGCCGCCGACTAATTGCGCATATTTTGTCTGCAGCAGGTCTTGGTGAACTTCTGCGCTTTAAGTGCAGCTTTCGCGGTAAGGGTTGTGTTCTACTCAAAGCATGATCTGAAGCCGACGAGAAGCTTGCTAAGCCACTTTGTCTGTTAGGGGCACAGTCCATTACATCTGGTGTGGTGCCCAACAAATGGAATCATACTAAAATCACTTCTGACTTACAGGGTAGCAAACGCAATCATCCTGGTAATTATCATCCAGTCGCTATACTGTCCTGTTTGCGGAAAGTATCTGGGCACCCTTTACGGATAGCTCCACCAGCAATTCAACTCTTGCGGCTTCACTGCGAATGTGTAACATAGCTTTGAAAGGGGTTGCTGTTGCACCACCAATCTACAGAAAGCCACTGGCCAGCGGAGGAAATCAGCTGTCATGCCTCAATGTTTTCAATCTTGGTCCGCCCTTATCCACGTTTTTCTTCAGTGATATTCCTTCCGCGATTTCATCTTCACTCACAATGCTTCCGAATAGCGTAAAAGCTTGCCGGTCATTGGATACATCTAGTTCCCACTTTTTTTAATAAATTACGTGAACGACTTGCTCAAGTGATTTCCGACGAATGAGCTTAGACTCAGCGTCCAGAAATGTAAGGTTGTGCATATCCGATACTTGTGGTATACCACCTACCATTCGGAAAACTTCCTTCTCCAGACGGCTTTTGTAGAAAACGAATAAGGGGCGTTTTTGCGTTTCATTGCCATCACCCCTAGCCCTGTCATTTTACTCTTCTCGTCTATTGATTTACACTTCAGCTAACAGTCCACCAGTGCATTGGCCCATTGCCCCCAGCTTGATGTAAAATGAGACAAACCGACTGAATCTTAGCACTCCGAGCTTCCGGCCTAAAATATGGGCAGTAATAACTGAAATTGCTGATTAATGGCACTGTAAATTTCCCTTCGGTGGCGAAGACCTCTAGGGGCTTGGTGTTTCAGATGAAGAGAACCATCTGATAAATACAGCTGGTGACACTGATTCAGCAACGTAAAAGTTTGTCAGGCCTCATTTAGAGTATTGCAGTCACTCCAGCAGTCCAAGTCCACAGAAGGGCAAACATCGACTCGAAGGCGTGTGGGGATTAACTGCCATATTGGTGAGAGATACGAAGCCCTCGGAATGTGCTGCTAGGCTGAAATTTCAGAACTTACTCTCCCTCGAACGCATGAAGCCCCATGGAGACTAGGTAGAGGTTCCCAATATCCTTGCGGGTCCTACCAGGGTTTCACATAGTACCTTCGTTTAACTGAGAAGAACTTTGAACCCAAGGATCCACGTGTGGTGATGCGCAGGCTAAGAACAAATAAGAAGGTCAGTGCTTTTATTCCACCACGGATTGGTGAACCTCTAGATCAACCTCCCCTCGTACACACTTGAAGCCTTAACAGTTGAAGTCTTCGATCAAAATCTAGACCAGGCCTGAAATCAAGCGTTTCTTTGTTTAAGTTGGATTTGACGTGCTGTCCATTTATTGTGTGTACGTAAAACCTGATTTAAGTTGTGTGTATTTATGCTTGTTTGCATACGACCCAGTTCCGTCGTAGGCTGTTATACATGTGTGTGCACATGCCTACATCTTCGTGCTTCAGACAGGAAAATGCACAATGAGCTCAGCACTCCAGGATCAACCGAGACTGTCCGATCACCTACGTTTGAAATTGTCTCAGTGAGTGTGTCTTAATGTTACATGTGTTTGTGTTTACTTCGATTGTTTCTGACCTTTCCTACTATCTTTAAGTGGTGGTTGGGTGTTATCTTTTTCGATTCGGTAGGCTGCGCTGAATTAAAAATCGATCCTTGCAGATTCAGCAGCATCAGATGGGAAGAAAAGAAGCGGTCAGAAACAGTAAAGGCGCGCTCGTTATGGGTGATGCTAGTGGGTTGTGTTTCGGTTATGTTTCTTGTCCGTTCTCGCCCGGTCTGTTTCCGTGTTTGTGACTTGTTCGCCTCTAAGGATGTCTTATGTATGTCCTGTGTCAGCCTGGTGAATTCATGCTCGTGGCTCCCGAACATGTGCGTATCTCTTACACTTTGGTTGCTGATGATGGTCCATGACATTGCGTTTATATTCATGCAGTCAACTGAATGGTTAAAACCAATATGTTCTGACTCCCACCAGACAGAGGTATATATTGGATATCATATTCACCATAGCTAACTCGTCTGCGCAAAAAATTTCAGTAGACGACCACACTGTCGTCAAATGTCTGTTTAAATTCAATATGGCTACCAAACCGACAGTCGTATTCTACCGTCCCATCATATTCATTGATAGTAACGCCTTCTTCCCACTACTTAAATCTCAAAATTAAAATACCTTCTTTCTCATGTCCGACCCAAGCGTAGCGGCCAAAGACGTTATTGAACGCCTAACGTTTTGTATCGACGTTCTGACTCAAATAAAGTCAAAGCGTGTTGGCTCGTATGTACGAGGAAGAATCCATACTGCAAAAAAGACCGAGAGAATTAAAATGCTCAAGTCGAGCTACAGAAGAACACCAAGTTGTTTCCTGGTGATGCAAATGAGCAAAATCTTTAAACGCATGGAACCTCAGACGCGACTCTGTCAGATAAACGGAGAGAAACTTGCAATCTGTAGTGAACAGAGATGCAAAAAACTAATGCAAATGATGAGGCGGCAAAATTCCGCGAGGGACTCTGCTACGAAGGTTATTACTCTTAAAGCCAAAGTAGCTGTTGATGACCCTGTTTAAATACGTGAACTCTTTAGCTCACATTTCGTTGCTTTGTTTGGCATACAAAGCACCTCATCGCCTGCTAATATTACGTGGGAATCAGATAATGTTCTGACTGATGTTCGAAATGTCCGTTCACAGTTAGCTACCCTTAAGTCCTCGATCCATCCTGGACCAGATGGTATCCCACCAATGGTCGTCAAGCAAGCACGTGAGGATATACCCATCTTCTTACTCAATTTGTTCAACCTATCACTTATATCCAGCACCTTAACTCCTCAATGGAAAAAAGTCAATAATTATGCCTCACCACAAAGGTAGTCCAAGGCAGAACGTTATTAACTATCGTCCCACCAACCACACTAATCTACTCAAAAGTGTTTGAATGAATGATAAGGGTGAACAAAATCTCATAAACCTTTTACAGCACGGTCTTCTTAGTGAGCGCTCTTGTATGACATGTCAGCTGGAATTCTTAGACCATATATCGATGTCCGTTGACGCAGGAAAGTGGCAATTATTATACTCTTAGATATGCAAAAAGCCTTCGATCATGTGCCGCTCAACGCCTCCGAAGCAGAATAGCATCTTTTAGCATGCAAGATCCCTTGTACAGCTGGCTTCGTCATACCTTGAAGGCTACACTCAAACAGCCAAAATAAGAGAGCAGTGCTCAACACCAAAACCGGTGACTAGCGGGGTGAATCACTGAAGCGTTATGGGACCGTTGCCTTTCTTAATGTACATAAATGACTTATGCGATGTTGTTAGACATGGCAAGCTCTTTCTGTATGCTGACGATATCAAAATCGTTTACACATTCCGCCAGCATAGTATCATCGATTTCTGTCCACAAATTATACGGCAGAACCTAGCGTCATTGCAGTTGTGATGCAAAACATGGCTGATTACATTGTCATCGAGCGCCTCAAACATAATCACTTGTGGTTGTAAATTACCCGTTGGTTCTGCATCGCTAGGCGGTTATAATTCTGATGCCGTCACTTCGGGCAGAGGTCTGGGAACACGATATTCAAACTTCTTTAATTTGCCATGTTTTCACCCTGTTTCACCCTGTTTTCAGTGATCACCTTTCAGATAAACAGACGCTTGCTGACATTGAACAAGGAAAACCGACTAGATGCGGGAACCTTGAGCCCCTGCAACGAACCCGTTCATCAGGTAGCAAAAACTGAGAAAAATAGGCTGTATCAAAAGGCGTTCAGTCTACCGGTTGCGAAGCGCACGCTTTACAAAACGTGTGCCCGGTCTCAACTTGAGTATTGCATATTCATCTACTGCAATCTTCGTAAGTCTGATAGACTGGTGTTAGAATACTTCTAACGATCATTTACCAAATGCTTATTAGGATATTCTTTTTCGTCTACCTATGGGCGACGCTGTCAAAAACATAGTATTGATCCACTTTGGTTGTGCAGACTAAGTTTGGACCTGACACTTCCTTATAAACTCATACATTTGGACGCCATCATCACAGAGTTTACCGTCAACTCACAACGCAGCTTTCCATATAATCTAAGAAATAAGGGCTCCACTTCGCTAACTCTGCTATCTCGAAAGAAGATACGCGCAAACTTCTTCATCGTGAAGCATTCCTACACTTGAAGTCAATTTCTAAATGGAGTAAGAGCTAGTAGCAACATTTAGCGTTTTAAAAAGGGTTTGGACAGCTATCTTACGATGTCAAACACAACGTCCATCTTTAAACTTCATGTATCACCTCGTGGCCTTTCTAGAGTGGTCCGAGAAGCATTTAGCCATCAGCTGCATGTAACGTAGATACCAGCCCCCGCTGTCTAACTCCCCTCCAGAACAGCTTGCTTGAATCTGTTCGTTGTATCATATACTCACACGACCACTCAGCATTTGGGTGACTGCATGGTTACTAAACCGTTCACAACTCAAAATTATTTTATTGATACGTGTCTATCGGTGTGCACACATTACTCAGATTATTTGGAAACAAAAAATTCGGTAAAATGGCGCGAGTTTTGCTTAGAACACGCATATTTAATAGAATTTTCCAAATCATCAACTCAATATTGCGATTGCCTGAATAAATCCCGGGCAAATGGCGAAACGCTATAACAACCAGTTGACAAGATTATATATTTCACTAACCAGAGCAAAAATAGTAATAACGCGTTAAGTCTTCGTTAAAAAATCCCGCATAAACATTATTCGTAATAGCGAATGCGATCAACCCACAATTTCCCATTTAACGTATGGGATCGTCTTCTTTTTCTTGGTCCCATAAGTATCCACTCTGAGGGGAATTTTTTCGGCGATGAACGGACACACTATACTTCTTCTGTGCTGAACAGTTCGCGAGGTCTTAGACCTTTTGACGGCTTCCAGCGACCGACTGAGTCCTGCGCTGCAGTCTGCTAATTCGTTTGCTGGATTCTGGAAGTCTCCGTCCTGGCTCGCCAAAATCGACGTAATTTAACATTTTACCGACGCCACTTATATCACGTAATGGTGAAACACCCTGAGGAAGCATTTGTACGTTCTGCCTAAAGTGACCTTGAAATACATGAAACATTGAAACACGCAGGCCAGCCGACTCTACTCTGGATGCCCGTGACATCGCTGACCAACCTTCAGGTAACGTGGACGCACCAGAGAACAGCGCTCTCCCGAAGTAGGGGCTCGAACAACAGTTCTGAAAAGAGAAACAATACGAACAAGCATGAGCCGAAGGCCCAGTAAGCCATGCACACGGATTACACAAACGAAAGCTAAAACGGTACCGACAACACAGCAACACGCCCTGTCACACAACTCAAATTCAATTCGTGCGCGTTCGCTGGTTTCGGATGCGCGTTACAACATTGACCCACATATAACCTTGTAAAAGGTAAATGAACGCAGCATTTCATTTTGTGGACAGAATGTGTTAATCAAACGAACCATCCATTTTCCTGTTGCGGGTGTCGAAGTACCGTGAACTACAATCATTTCCCTCCTGATCACGCCCAGTTTGGCAACAGGTTTCACGTTGTGTGCTACTGTTTATTTATTCGTTTTGTGTCGCTTGTAATTATTCGCAGTGATCGCGCATAACCCAGTGTTCTCCTCACATATGCGGTGAGAAATCTACATTATTACTATTATTACTCGCTCCAGTCGACTTTTTGTTCATCCTTCCAGTCTACCAAAACACTGATCGACTTGGACACCGACTGCTGGTGCACTCAACCAGAGGATAACACGAACTTCTTCAAACACTACCGCTATACCGTGCGGCTATCACCCACCTAATGGCCATGAACAGCCTATCGCAACAGACCGTCAAATATATATTGGCTTTCACATAGGATTTGTAAGAATTGCAGAGATCGATTGAACAACTGCACAGTGGACAAGCTGCAAGCGTGGAATGATTGCTGGGTGAAATAAAGAAGGACGGTGGACCGGCATTAAAAGGCGAATTCCCCAGTTGGTTCGCTTCATCTGGGAGCGGGAAGAAATAATATCACAAAAGTTTAAGGATACTCTTATCCTACCGTTGTTTAAAGGGAGATGTAGCGAGCAGTGCTCCAACAAACATCGACTGTGCAGGTATGGTGCTTGCAAGAGTCCTTCTGAACCGGCTGTGTGAGAACGGCTTGGAAGCCAATGTTCCTGAGAAGCAGTGTGGGTTCCGGGCGAGTCACAACGCGATCGTCCTGGTGTTTGCCGCTGGACAGATACATAAGTCTGGGCAGCGCACCCAACCCCTCTACGCCTTCTTCGTGGACCTCATGAAGGCCTTTGAGTTCCTGAGCCGCGAGCTGTTTTGGACGGTGCCTGATAGTTTTGGGTGCGCAGATAACTTGAGCAGTTTGATAGGAATATTACATGTAAGGATGAAGGCGAAGTTACAGACATAAGGATGAGCCTCTGATGCTTCTGGAAGTGACACTGACGTGAAGCGGGATTGCGCCGTAGCTCCACCGCTAATTAGTTTACATTTGACTGTCACACAAACGGTTGTTCTGTTAGGCTCGACGGAGAACGACGTTGAGGTTGAATACCGCACGGACATACGCCTATTGAACAACTGATGTTTTGGTTTCCAAAGACGGCTACATACCTCAGCGGCGCGCACGTTGGGTTTGCAGTTGGCAACGCGCCGTTTGCACGATCGAACAACTCCAAAGAATGACCACGGCTCTTGCGACCGCTGCACCCAATTTTGGGTTGAATATCAACACAGGCGAAACGTTTACTTTCCTTCGGTCGTCTCCAAGCGGATGTGCTATTCTCGCCCGTGGGTTTCAAGTCCACATCAACAGAGACGGCGCCGATAACTGTGTAAGTCTCTGTCGCTTGGGCAGAGACTTGTCGATGGGTTTTTCCGCGGACCACAAGCTGCATGTTTACTTGGCGAGTGTTTGGCTGGAACCATAGCCTGAAGTTGGCCATTACTTTCTGTCTATCGCTTAGTTGTGCTGTCTACACTGTTGTGCGTCCGTGAAACTTGAACGATGTATCAGCAAAACATGCTCCACATGGGCTGTTCCATTCTGCAACTTCTGAGACGCTTGCCGGGTACCCGGTGGTCGGACATAGCTCCGAACATTGTGGTGTTTCGGCGATCGAACATGGACGAAGTGGAAGCCATGCCGATGCTAAAGCAGCTGCGTTTGGTAGGTCACGTCCAACAAATTGACAATGGCTGTATTCCAATTTTTTTTCTATACGGATAAGTGGAGTCAGGTTAACGGATTCCTCGTCGTCAAAAGCAGAGATACCAGGACTTCTTGCAGGTAAGTCTTTCACGTTGAAACATTGAGCTCAGATGTTGTAAAGACTTAGCGTTGAACCGGATGGCTGAAGAGATACAACCCGAACTGGCGTCCGCGAGTCCAGCGAGCGGTTATTGCGCGGCCAAGAACGGAAACTAGCGGTAAGCAACAGAATCACCGGTGCCACAGATCGTGGTGACATGTCTATATGGCATTGCGCTGTGTGTGGTCGCGTGTGTGCCGGCCAATTGGGATTAGTAGGTCACCAGCTTACTCAGAGCAAATCGTCAGCCAAGATACAACACTTACGTTTGACCCGACTAAGTTTTGTTCTTTGTATCTTATTTTTCTTGTTCTCATCAGCCAAAACCCACCGTCGTTTGGTAACTCACCTGCCGCCTTTTCAGAAACCCGGATCATTGTGACCTTCTACCTTTCCTTTTCTTCAGCTTCGCCGAGGTGTTTTATGGTGATTGTTTTGTCTCTTTTCTTTCAAACCAAACTTGAATTCTATTTTTCCCGCTTATCTTTTGTGAGGTGTGATAGCATGCACCCGTATATTATGCCACTTCCTCAATTATGTCTCCTAATAAGAACCTTACCACGGGAGTCCTCCTCTGTATGTTCCTCAACAGATAAAGGTGTCATTTTCTTACTAGTCTACGAAGTGGCGAGTCAACCTTGGCTGGCTGCACACAACGGCCTCACCCACACGCTCATTGGTTCACAATGGATGCATGATGTTTGAACTCAATCGCAAATGGCTCGGCACGAGCCGCTTGTGGTGATGGACAACCGAAAACGATTCAGCGATTGATACACGGGTTCGAGGCGGCGGCCCAAGTTTCCCGGACCCACTCTGTTTCCCTTGCTCAGTATCGACGGGCTTTTGTTGATCTGAAAGGCGATTATTGAAAACAGGGTGTAGCGCCGCTTTTGGGGATTAAAATGGATACCAAGAACAAAGTACGATTACTCGCATAATGCAATTTTAGGTAAATGAGAATCAAGCAAAGCTTTAAAACGATCCCTAGAAGCGCTGCTGACGACCTTACATGAAAGGCTGTTCCAATAGTTATCAACCCCGCAAGAAAAGAACTGCTGCCTAAGAAAAGTCCGAGGACGAAGCTTGAAAATCTTCCTATTTTGTCCTCGTTTGTCGTCACCATTCGCTACGGTGAAGGACTGTTCTACAAGACTTACTCTAAAGAAGTGTGTGGGTAATGAATCATCGCGAAGTCCTCGAAATGCAAGTGGGTAAAGGTCAAGAATTCCGAGCCGAGACTCGTAAGTAACATTACTCAGGCCCGCGACCACCTTGGTAGCTGCGCGCTGGACACGCTCAACAGCTAATATGTCTTTCTTTAGGCCGGTATACACGACCTGATCGGCGTACTCGAGGAGCGGTGTTATACAAATCCCGTAAAGCGTTATGAAAGCTTTCGTGTCCATGCTGGGGGAAGTGTGCTTAATCATCATAAGAGCGGCAAATCCCTATTTTGCCGCCATCTCATGGTAATACGTGGAGGACAAGGTAGACGACAACCTGATGCCCAGATCTTTCTTCAGATCGATTCTCATGATATCTACTGTGCTAGATGCACTAAGAATCATGGAAGCATTGCCAGAATCTCCACCAAGTGACATGTGAGCACATTTATTTTCATTTAGTGGGAGATTCCAATCGTCCGACCAGCGCTTGACCGCGTCAAGGCCAATTCATAGTGCACTGGGATCTGTGTCATTCCAAATTTTTAGGTCGTCTGCATATAAGAGGACGTTGCTGGAAATATTGTTTGGAAGGTCGTTGATGTAAATGAGGAATAACAAAGGGCTTAGCACTGACCCTTGGGGAACTCCTGCAGAAATGAAAGAGGGAGACGAGAGGTCGGTTCCGGTCTTGACTCTAAAATTTCTAGTATCAAGAAAAGAGGCAATTCAGCGAAGAACCACTCCTTGAATACCGTAGTCTTCCAGTTTGTGTTTCAGGGGGCCGTGTGGGACACGGTCAAAAGCCTTGGCGAAATCAAAGAAGATAGCATCAGAGATGAGACCATTGTCTTTGGCCTCCGTCAGACTATCCACGAAAATAAGCATGTCTGTTATGCATGACCGATTCGGAAGAAAACCATGTTGTGTGGAAGAAAAAAGATTATTTGATAAGAAGTGAGTGAGCATGGCGCGCTTTAGTAGGCGCTCCATTATTTTGCACGGGATGCTAGTAAGGCTGATTGACCGATAACTAGCCGAAGAGTGCCGGTCACCCACTTTAAATATGGGTGTGACCGCCGGCTCTTCCCATGCGCTAGCGAGAATGCTAGTCCGCAGTGTTTGCTTAAACAGCTTGTAAAGAGGTTCAGCCAGACTAACAGCTGCTTCCTTGAGTATTCTGAGATGGATCATATCAGGACCCATTGCACCGTATGGATTAACCTTTAGTAAAAGGTCTCCGACATCTAGCACAGAAAACTCAGCGGTCACGAGTGGTTGCCTAAACTTCTGCAACGGTAGTACAGGATGCCAGCTCGGGGATGCGACGTTGTAGACTGCCGAGTATTACTCCCTGAATAACTCGGCCAAAACTAGCGAGTCAGATGAAGTCTCCCAGTCGGGCAGTCGTGAAGAAAGAGCTGAAGGTCTGTTCTTTCCTAGTCGTCGCATATGCTTCAATAAGTTTTTGTTCCCACGGGCTCTTATGAGAATCTTCTTTCATACGAGTTTGGTGTGTTCGCGGATTTCCCGCCTACACCTGTTTCGGGCAATGTGGAACGCGCTTAGGTCCTCCGAGTCTCCTGTAAGCTTATGCTTCGCGAATAATCGGGAACGGTTATCGAGAAGACGACGTATCCTGCGTGGAAGGGGTGGCCGATAAGAAAAAATGCACAGTTTGCGCGACACAAATAGGTCGTACGCTTTCTGAATTGCGCTTTGAAACGTGTGGTAGTTCTGGTCCACGAAGTCCAGGTCAAGAAGAAGTGAACCTAGGTAGGTTCTTAGGCCGTTAAAATCTGCTCGATTAAAGTTTAGAACTGTGGACCTTTTTGCTGGTTGTTGTAACCAGTAACAGATAATATCAAAGGCTAACAGAGAGTGGTCACTGTGTCCAAGTGGCGTCTGGATAATCACTCTGTCTACCAGGTGGCTCTTGTAAGTGATAACTAGTCGAGCAAAGAGGGGATCTGACCGAAAGGATGCCGCATCGGAGCGGTGGCATGCTGTGACCACGCCTTCCGACGTCCTGGTGAGAAACTGATGCCCAGTTCATCTTGGATGCAATAAAGTCACCAATAATAAGCAAATGAGTGAAGCGTTGTAGGCCTAGGAAGTTTTCCAGGCATACCAAAAGGGTGTCGTCGTCGGAGACGTTTGATGAAGGAGAACGATGGATAACCCCAACTAAGAGTGACTCTTGGCCACGCAGCGGTAGCCGAAGCCACAGAGCGTCACATTTATCAGAGGACTGGAAATCACCAATAACCGTGGGTGCTGAAGAAAAATCGCAGAGTCCCCATTCTACCTCAGGCAGAGTCAGCCCCGTAAACTGAATACCCTGGAACACTCAGATCACTGTCACTGATATCACCCGTAAATCAGATATCCGTGAAGGCGAACATGTGGGGTTGGGTGTCATGAGTTAACTGTCTGATTTCCGGTAATTTATTGGACAGACTGAGAAAGTTCGTAGACATGCATCTGAAAGCTACTTCCTCGCTGGATTTCCCGAGAAAATAGGAAGGATGGTGTGAGGAAGAGCCTGGAAAAGGTGGTCTAGAATTGAAGAGGGTGGTGGGGCTGGACTCGGTCTGTTCTTCCGAGTTGTCCTGACGGCCTTCCTTCGAGACTGTGGGCGCGACATCACCGCCTGTGCGTAGGTCAGCGACCCTACCGGGCGTATGATCAGCATTCTTGACGCCGCCACTTGCAGCCTTTGCGCTCCTGACAAATTCTGCTACTTGGGAGGGTGTTTGGAAGTTTTCACCCACGGAAAATTTGACCTCTCCATTCGCGGAGTGCGGGGTTTGGAAGACGGCAATGGGCGTTGTGTTATGAAGTTGCTAAAATAAATATTTATAGGGGTGGTCCAAACTGATGTTCTTCGAGTTTGCAGGAGGCAGCCCTAGCAGGCTACTTCCGTTCCAAATTCTCGGGAGGAAGAGTGTTTTGCTGGGTCGTTTGATTGGCTTCGGGGTGGGTAAATCTGAAGGCGGTTTTTGCGCGGTGTCGGTGTCCTCAATGCTCGTGCCTGTGCTTGGGGCATCGGTCGTTGGAACGACCACGCAGACGGTGCCTAGGCTTACCACAACAGGCCCAGGGGTCTGGGGAGATGTTTCGAGAGCAGAAACTACGCCTTCAGTCTCCAGTTGTAGCTTCCGGTCTGCCATGATTTGTGACTTAGTCTTAGTCCGCTGCTCGTATCTCGCTATCTCCTGCCGGGAGTGGTCAAAAGATACATCTTTCATATGGACGTTGGTTGGCTTCAAAACCTCTGTTTTTCCCACCACCACCTCGGGGCATGGTTAGCAAAGTTATCAAAAGGCCAGGTAACTCTTTGGTTGTCTTGGCTCGCAGCCTAATCGCGAGTAACAGGTTAGTGGCATCCGGGGGAAAGGAAGTACCTAGGACTGTTTTAGCTAGCTCGGTTGGAGAAGGGATTGTAGGGAAGCGGCCCCATAAAACAACTCTTTTTCCCCAAGAGCTTTTTCTTTGAATTTTACTGCCGCCTTCTCTATGTGTGCAGTTGATAGGGCAGCTGCCTTCTTGGTGATTGCAACACCAGGGAGAGCAAGCGCTATATACTCATTCAGAGAACGTAGTTCCAGTTTCATTTCGGACAGAGTCCGTTGATACTCCTCTATCTTACTCTCCATGGAAGAAATGGAAGGTGATACAGAGCTAAAAAGAGCTCCGCATTTATAGTTGCAGGTTTTTGCGTCACTCCACTTGACGTGGTGTGTGTAAGACCAGTCAGCTGTGTAGCGGTGCCTTGGCTTTCGCTTAACCTGCAACTCATACAGATGTAGACGAGAGATGAGGGAGCTAGCTGTTTGTACTGGTGTTCGTTAAGACCAATGCACTTGAAGTGATACCACTTCTGAAACTGGCGGCACTGCATGCCGTCTTGTACGGACATTTTACATCCATACCGGCCCCAGGAACTTGCTGCTACAGACTGTGTCTGCTGAGTCCAAGCACTGATAGATCTGACACGGGTCATTGTCGACAAGGATGAATAATATGCGAGGTAGCTAAAAAAAATAGTGCGGATACTATCGAACACGAATAATCTAATACGCAATAATTTATGCTATTCGACAAAGAATAACAATGATTGTATGTAATTTTTGATGCACTGGACACCAAGATAGCAAAAATATGAATGGCCAATGGCAGCGAGGAAATTTGAATCAAATTTCGACTTACCCGAACGCGTTCCTTGGCTTTAGTCGCTGCGACAGGCTAGCCCGGAACGGGTGCCACCAACCAACTAGCGACATTTCCCGCTTGTTTTTAATAGGAAGCGATGTTTGGGAATATTCTGTAGTTCACGTTAATTTGTTTGTCTCTGAACTGAAGAAGTTTGTTTCTGCTATTCACACTGCCTATTTTTTCTTACCAACTGCACGCCCGTTCTCAGCACCATACCACCGTAATTTGTTTCTTGAGCTAATTATTCACTAATCAGCTGTTGCGTTAGCAAACATTCTTGATCTACCCTACCTTCGTGACGGCTCATCGATGGCCTAGCCGGTTCCGTTGGGAAACCTTAGGTTTTGATGAACGAAGCTATTGTTTTGAATGGCTGAGATATGCTTATTGTGATTGTTGGTGCGTTTTGTTTTTTGGTATGGCTGAATTGATTGAGTCCAATGTTGCTTCCAGGTGAGATCCGTTTTTGAGCTAGGCATAACCCAACGATCAGACGTGAATTATTACATGAATACACACAATACTAATGTGCACAGTTCAGAGGCAGAGCTTGCAGCTCCGCTATCACTCGTGCGATTGCACAGGTGGTAGACTGCTGTAGTTCACTGTGCGCTGTCATAAACAAATGTTGGTTTTCTTCAAAGATCGACGTCTTCGTCGTGGACTGCTGGACATCTTTCGCTTTGGCTTGACAGTAGCTCGGTTTGATGTAGCCTTATCGTTCCTGTCTATAAAAA
>QNGE01005303.1:34003-45842 GCA_008508345.1 Paragonimus westermani | reverse complement strand
ATTTGCTTGCACATGGTTTTATTGTTTCCACCAGAAATAGAATTGTATTTGCTGTTGTGTACACAAGGCAACGTCAGTTTACATAGTCTGGAAGTGTTGGTATCGCACATCCCTTGGATGGAGCGGCCCCCTAAATACTTGAACATTAACTGTTCACTGAATTCAACTTCGTAGCACACAATTGTGGGTGAATCTGATCAACTGAACAATATCAAATTAGCTACGCAGTTCAGTGCTGCGGGTTATCTGTGAACTTGAAATGACTTCGTCGCTTCCTGTTTCAAAAAGACGCCATAACCCTCACCTGAAATACATATACATGGCGGTACTTGTGACAGTAAAGCGTTTAATGTTTCAAATGACGGAACTGTCATCTGAGATACAGCGACAACAATTGCTCGAAGAGTTCAAGAGTTACGGCTGGCGCCTGCTTTCAGTCTCGTATTCCTCTTCGAAATATATCATTGTTTGCGACAGATGAAATGAACAGAATATTAATGTTAAGAGTTAACATTGATGGTTCATTTTTTCAAGTATATTTTTCGTTTGTTTGCGGACGCATGATCCCGTCGGTTGCTGGTTACCGTCAAATGGTTAAAATTCTGGCAAATTGTTTAGCTCGGACGACGTTCCGTGCGTCCGAGTGGGGCTGAATAATACCTCATGCAATAGGTTTTCATGGAATCAAGAAACTTTACTCGATTTCACACGTTAAATGAGAAGCTGCAGGGTGATTACATTTACTTTGACGAACTATGTTTACGCGGAAATTTTTGACAAAGAATTCATGCGATGTAATTACTTTCGCTATGGTTACTGGAATACATTTCCCTGTAAAGTGTTTTTGTGGCATCTTGTTATGCACTGGAGATTTATTCAGGCAAACAGGATATTGAGTGGACGATATGGAAGGCCCCATAAAATTTGCGCGTTCTAAGGGGAACTCATGTAAAGTCATTCAGCTGGATTTATTGAAAACTGTCAATTTCACATTTCCTAGCACTCTGGGCAATGCGTATACATGAATAAACGCATATCAATAAAATAATGCTGAGTTGTAAATGATTTAGTGATCATGCTGCAGGCCAAATGGCCGTGTGACTGAATGACAACAATCCGTCTCAAGCAGGCTGTCTTCGACAGAAGTTATACGTCAGGGGTCGTTATCTAATTTATTAGCAGCTGACGGATAATTATTTTCCGCACTAAACTCAAAAAGGTCATCGGGGATACACATTTTGGAGACATATAGTGTGTTTGATATCGTGAGGAATATATCGTGAGAAATATTCTGAACGGAGACAAAGATGAATTATGTTGATGAATGATTGTTGCGGAAAATCTGGGCCTCCTCAAACGCGCAGTTTTGATGACGAACATCTCCCTCTCACGTCAGAACTGCAAACCTGCCGCCATTAAGTCTTCGCTAGATCCCACCCATCCTGATTCCACTGAAGGCTGCAGCATACCGTTGGCGTACTCGGTCACCATCGTCGTTTCACACCCCACTGATTGCACATATTAAAAAACCACTAACCGGTCTTCTATGAGGTTCAAAGGAAGGCTTTATGCTTAATTCTGAGGCACAGCAAAAAGACGAAGGACTTCCTCATTCTGGAAACTTCTCATCTCCCTAGTTTTCTAAGGCAATCTCCCTCCAATTTCATGTTATTACTGTTTGTGGTGTACATACGTTTAATTCTCGACCGTTCTTTTCGCAGACATGTCATATACCCTTGTTCGACTTCCTACTTCTCTCCCACTACCCGGTGTACATGCCACTATCAAACTCACTTCACAGTGTTATGTTTGGCCTAGTATGAACCACGATATAAGTAGTTGCGCTCAGTGTTATCAGAATTATCAGCGTTGCAAGATCCATCGTCATGTTGCCTTCCCACCTAGCCGTTCGCTCACAACGAATCCTCGTTTATCACACATTCATTAAGACATTGCTAGTCCACTGCCAACCTCGGATGAAAAGGCTTCCTGTTCACTTGTGATGACTGGTTCACTCGTTGGCCGGTGGTCACTCACATACCAGATACCAAGAGCGAGACTGCTGGCAGGACTTCTCTCCTCCACTCGGAGGTTAATTTTGGCATATATTCTGTGGTTGCCACAGAGCAAATCGCGTAATCACAGTGCCACTCCTTCCGTGATTTAAGTTGTGTGCTTGGTTGCGAACATATCAGGAAGACTTTATATCACCCCTCTTCGAATGGTGTAACGGAGCGTTTCTATTGACAACTGGAAGCACTATCAATTACCCAATCTTGGAAACAGAAGTCGACGGACGGCCTTCCGTTCACCTTTTTAGGTGCCAGTCCAACGCTAAGGGGATATCTCAGAATCACTTCAGAGAAACAAGTGTATGGGGCAACTCCGCGGTTACCCGGTGAATATTTCCATGAGTTTGTAGCGTTTTGTTCAGCATTTTGTACAGCCTAATTTTAATTGTTTCCTACATCTTTGTACCTTCTTCAAATGCACATGTACACTGGTTTAAATCGCATGAGTTGATTCAATTAACAAAAATACACGCTTTCAATGTGCGAGCCCTGTGTTCACTCTCTGCGTTCAGTGCCACGTGTGCATGGGTTTGGGGAGAGTTAACGGCTAACAGAATCCGCATTTATTTCAGCGCATTTCCAAATTCATCGGTCGTCGAAATTATCTCTGTTGTGACCTCTAAAGTTACGTGGAACTATACGACAGATCGATTGGATACTTCATTCTGTGTGGTGGAACTCTAAACGACGCATCTTCACGAACCACTGTGAGTCAGCTGTTTTCATGAATTTTTATCACATTTTTTGATTTTGTATTCACACCTGAACTGTATATAGCATTTAGATCCACTACAAGTTAACTCGCCCAGTTGACCCAATATGGTACGTTGAACGCCCTCGGAGGCACAGGTGGAATCTTTGCTTTATCTTCACGTGGGAAAATGTCCCGTTCAGTCCAACCCCACAGGTCTTGCATGCATGCACACACGTGTACAGTCGATATGATGAATTAAAATGCTCATTGTGACCTCCTATTCTGTATATTTTAGAGCGATATCACTTCGAGATAAGCACTCCACTGATAATCGGACTGGAAGACGATAATGTCAATACTGATTCTCCGAAGGTGACCTATTCGAATATCGGTTTTATACACTTACCAGACAACTCATAATATCGATTTAAAACGAACCTTCACCTTATTACTGGTCAACTAGTGCTTTCAATCCCAGTGGTTCTATTACCCAGCAACGAAATACCACTCACAGACACCAAATCTTCCCCAACAATTTTAACCACACACACAGGTAGATACATCAACTAAATTGTCCCAGCGTTAATAACTTTGTCTCCTGTTTGAGCAAGAACGCTTACCTTAGGTGCTCTGCAGAGGTAATATTGTAGCGTTCACCTTGTTTCAAACTTCAGTCTTACTTCGCGCAACCACTGAAGCAGACGGCAATCTGCATCTTTGCCTAACCCTATGAACACAGAAATCATTCGTAAAAAAACTCCGCTACGTTCATGTGTCAATTCATGCTTCAACGACGGTGATTGACAGCCAACTAAAACACCGTACTGTTGTATATGGATTCGGTCCCAACGTTTTCTACAGTCAGCAACGCTTGGAACACCCCGACTAACTCCCAATATCATCGGACAGTTCAAGAACACAGTTCAACTTTGTTCGGTCCAGCTTCGACTCTACTGAATATATTGTAGTTCATTCAAGTTTACCGGTAAGTACATGGCCGACTCTAGAGAGTTGGTCACCCTCTAACCGGCAGTCAGCACCGTGGCAGGCAAATCGGATGCGAGGATGAACTTATACCGTTTTTTACTTAATCTGACATTTTGGTGCGCAGAGATGGAGTAGTTGAAACCATTTCTTCTTCCCAAAGGTCCACATCATGGTGTCCTAACTTGTGTCCACTTTTGTTTCAATGCATCGTTGTGGTAGGCATGCGTTGAACTTCTCGTATACCTCGCGTACTGTGAGTAATTCCGCACCGTCGTATTTACCGTCTTTTTGGTCGCCGTCTTGCAAGAAATATTGCAACTGCGTTCAAGTTTTCGAGAGTTCGGGAAGGAAGTTCACTAAGGTCTTTTTCACATATATATTATTAATCGTATTTTTTGGACTCCCGCTTACAAACGAACAAACCTACGTGATGTTATAAACGTACTCAGTGCAGACAGAATAAGTAACCATCTTAAGACGTGAAGCAATGTGTGGATCTGAGATATTCTACTTGCAGTGCACCCTGAAAAGCCTGCTTTATTGCAAAGAGTCAAGTTTGCGTCAGCAGAACTGATTTGGTCGCAACAGTAGAAGTACATTCATAAATGAGTTCTTTCTTTTCTAAAATACTCCTAGATACTTTGTACCTTTGTTCTTACAGATTATTGTTGTATCTCACAAATTAACCCAGATGTACCTTTTCTAATATACTCCCAAAAGCTGTTTCATTATGTGATTTCAGGCATGCAATTAACCTTCAACGGCGAAAGAAAATTTTGCAGATTGAATGACGTGGTTACGAGCATATTCCATGGACCATTCCGCAACTGTTCATAGCATGTTGGTTTGTTACTGAATTTTCTTGCTCATAGTAATGTTTTCATTATTTCGGAAAGCATGAGTTGTCGTCTTCATTTTTGGATGCCAAGCGGTGACTCTGAACGTGGTCTGGTAAATACGTGATCAGAGTATGGGCGGAATTCACTTAAATCAACTAGTAAGGCTGCGCGTAGGGTATGATGCGTTGTGTGCGTATCGTTCAATGGAACTAACGCTTGTTCCGCAAATTTTTTTGCCGACTATCCTTCTGGCCATGACCAAAATCCGTACGACTCCTTCTTGTGGTACGGGCTGACTCCGATGCTAATCGTGACCAGAGGGGGCTGGACCCCAGGTTGCCTCTTTTTCTTGCTGGACATAAGGCCCATGTGACCAACAAGATAGTCTACGCCGTGCTAACCGCGATATAAATAAAATAAGTTGATATTAAGGGGACAGTTTATGAGACTGGATAAAGCAACGATTGTTGGCTGGAACGGTCATTGAACGCAGGTGAGTAGATATTTTTTACCAGATGTTAAGAAGTGAATAAATATAACTTGAAGGGAGAGACGGAAAGCACTACTTTCAATGACAGCGATTACTACACGTTTTTGGAGCAGTGGCTACGGACAGCCTAGATCCAGTTGGCTTGTCCTGTATGGTGTCAAGCGGGCGTCAGCTGACCTGAAAGGCATGCCTCGAAAACAGGGTGTAACACCGTCCTCGTGGTTTACATTAACTACAGAGAAGAGTCTGGCAGTAGCTCAGGACGGTTTCAGCAAATAACCTCAGAAGAAAAGCTGTTCTGGTGGTTACTGATCTTGGTGAAAAAGAACTGGTGATAAAAGATTGACCAAGGAGGGAGCCTCTTCAGTCGTCAACATTCAATACAATAAAGGACTGTTCTGGCAATCTTACTCTAACAGAGAAGCAAACCACTGCGAAGTTGCAAAGTTCACCTGAATAAAGTTCAAGAATCCCAAGTCAAGGCTCACACACGAAATTTCTTGAACTTGATGGCTAGTGGCTATTTCGGTGGCTGCGCGCTGAATGCACCCAACAGCCATTGTGTCCTTCTTCAAGCGGGTAAAAAAGACCTGATTATTTATTGTGTTGTAATTAGCCTGATGACCAAACACAGATAGCATGTCTTCTTCGCTATTGTGTCTTTCTCACGGCCTGATCAGCTCACTCGAGTGGCTTCCTTATATAGACTCCCATGAGCGTTTCAAATACGGCCCTGTCAATGCGGGGAAAAGCGCGCTTCATCACTCTGAGGATGGCAAGTCCACACTCGCCGCCACCTCGTGAGGGCAGGCAAGGGATAAGTTAGACGACAACCAGATGCCTAGATCTTCTTTTGCAACACGAATCACGAAGGCATTGCCGGCACCCTCATTAAATGAAACATGCCCAATTACGGTTATTTAGTAGTGGGTTTCAATCACCCTACCAGCACTTAATCGTGTCAGGGTCAATCTTTGGTGCTTTGTGGTCGTTGGCATTCCGGCTTTTCAGCTCATCGACGTACGGAAGAGTGCTGCTAGATATATTATCCGAAGGGTCATTAATGTTGATAAGTAGTACAAGAATACTAAGCATTACGACTTGATGCACCCTTAAAGGAACGGGAGTGGAACGAAAGGTTTTATCCCGTTTCAACTGTAAAAGTTCTATCATCGGAAATAAGAGTGATCTAGCGAAGAAACGTTTCTTGAATACCATAAGCTTCCAATTTGTATCTGTGGGGCATTCAAGACAAAGTCAGAGCCCGTTTTAGGGCCAAAGAAGATAGCATGCAAGATAAGCCGTTGTCCTTTGCCCTCGTCAAACTGTCCACAAAGACCAGCCTACTTGTTATATTTGGCCGGTTAGGAAGAAAGCCATGCTGGATAAAAGAATAAAGATATTTCTATAAAAAACGCTCAAGAATGGCGCGCCTTAATAAGCGCTTCATTGTTTCGCGTGGAAAGTTTCTAGGTCTGTTTGATTAATGACTAGCCGTGGACTGGCGGTCACCCTCTTAGACGATGGGCGTGACTGTGGCTTTTTCGGGAATTAAGGGAATGGTCAGTCCAGAGTGTCTGTTTGACAGAGTGTCTATAATGACAGACTAGTTCATTTTAGAATCCTGAGGCGGATATTGCCAGCACTTTTCGCACTATATGAATCATTCTTGTATTGAAGGTTTTCAGCGTCTATTAGAGAAAACTCTGCAGTAAAACGTTGTTGCCAGAAGCTCTGCATTGTTAAAGTAGGTTTCCATTTCGGTGGTACGACGCTGCAGACTGCCAAGCAGTGCTCTTTAAACAACTCGTTCACGATCATGGAATCAAAGGAAGTCTCCTCTACTGGCAGTCGCTGAAAAAGAGCTAGTGGTTCATTTTTCCTCAGATGACGCGTGTGCCTTGATAGGAAGTTTTTACACGTGGGTTTTTTAGGAGAGCTTTGGTTGCGCTTGCTCAGCACACTTCCGGGTTTCCACCCGCACCCATTTCGAACGGTGTGAAAAACGTCTACGTCCTCGGTGTTTTCCATAAGCTTATACTCACAGAATAACAAACTTTCACCAGGGGGACCACGTGTGCTGCGCGGAAGAGGTGATCGATAATTTGTGGGGTACGAATAAGTTGCCCGGGTTCTGAATTGGGCATAGAAGCTCATGGTAGTTTTGATCCAGAAAGTCGTATCTAGAAAAAAGTAAGCTCAGATAGCTTCTCAGACAACCGAAGTTAACCAGTTCGAGATTTCTACCCACGAGTATTTTGCTGATTGTTGTAACCAGTGAAACATCAGATCAAAGACGAAGAGGGAGGGATCACTGTTATCAAGTGGCAACTTGGTGATCACTCTATCTCTCAGATAACTCTCATTTGTAAAGATCAGACTCAGAAGAGAAAGAATCTAACCAAAACTTTGTCGCGTCAGGCATTTGGTAGGCTGCGTCAATACTCTTCAACGTGTCGATATCCATAGGAAAGCCGAAAAGCCGCTTTCGAAGTCTTTGGGAGACGGTGCTGCTCTTGGGTGCATTGATACCTGTAATAGCGAGCGGGCGAGAACAACGTACTCATCCTGGTGAATTTTCTGTGCTCACGGGAACGGAGTCATCAGCAGGGCTATCAGAGAAGAAAAAACGATAAATAACCAGCCCTAAAAATTACTCACAGCGGTGCAATTTTAGTCGAAACCACAGAGCATCACATTCATCAAGGGACTAAAATTCCCGGATAACCACGAGTGTTGGGCGGTTTTGCTGAATAAAACTCACAGAGCCGTGCATTCTCTCTCCGGTGCAGTCAGCCCGGTAAACTAGGTAGGCGGAGCGAATCAGTCCTTGTCACTGATATCACCTGGGAACCAGGTCTCCGAGTGAGCAAAGAAGTGTGGTTGAGTGTCATGGCTGACTTCTGGCAATTTGCTGACAGACTCGGACAGTTGGTATGCATGTATGTAAGGGCCACCTTCTCGGTTGCTTTCACTAGAAGAAAGAAAGGATCGTGCAAGGAATGGCTCGGAAAATCAAATGCAAGACTGGAAACGAGATTAAGAATGGCTCATTGCTTGAACTCTGTTTGTTCTACCGAGTTGGTCCAACGGTCTCCTTCTGTAGTTGCATGGGGGAATTCGTCGCCTGTCGTACGGCAGTGACCATACCTGACACTTCAAAATAGCATCCTTCGCGTCTCGAATTGTGGCTTCTGTACCCCTGCTAATTTTTGTTTTTTGAGAGGGGTTTGAGGGTTCTCATCCACGGAAAATTTGACCCTTCTTCTGCTGAGGGCCAGGCTTTGAAGGGGACGATGTGTCTAGTGTTGTAAGACAACTATAGAAATGCTTGGTGGGGCAGATGAAGTCAGTATCTTCCAATTCATGTAAGGCGGCCCCAACAAGTTTGTTCAGTCTCAAAATTTTGGAAGGACAGACAATGCACACGATCAGTTGGTAGACTTCAAAGCAGGAAGCAGGGAGGATGGATTCCGAGCAGCCCATTGTCCTTGGCACTTGCTTGTGTTTTTGGAGTCTTCTATAGAATCAACACAGGGACTTGAGGGGACAGTGCGGAAAAGGAAACTGCAGTCGTATTGCCCTACTGCAGCTTACCGACAGCCGTTTAAGAGACACAACTGTTCAGTTCGTCTTGACGTTTTAAGAGCCATCGTTTTCCGAAATACCGTTTCTCGAATGAGGAGGTGGGGTTGGTGACATCCTAAGAGAAGGACTTTGAGAGAACTGACTCAGTTAACTTGAAGAGGAGATCGTGGGGAACCAGCCGTACAAAACAACTCTTCCGCCTCTGAGAGCATTCTTATTCAGTGTTATCGCAACATTTCCTGAATGCCGTTAAAACAAGAACTGTCTTCTTGGTGATCGCAAGACCAAGGACGACAAACGATACATATTTCTTGAAGTACTTTTGCTTCAACTTCATCCAGTGTGGAGCCTGTTGATAATCTTCCATGATACTCCCCAAGAAGGAGATAAAGGGAGATTCAGGGCTAAGAAGGGGCCCTCGTTTGCAATCACAAGGTTTCTGCGTCGCCTCACTTTCCGTGATGCGTATGATAAGTTGGGAGCACAGCAGCGCCTTGGTTGTCATCAGAGCTGCAACTCGTGTGGAAGAAATGGAAGGTTAAGAAGCTAGTTCTCTGTAATGGTTTTCGTCGAGGCTAGTGCATCTCGCATGGTACCATCTCTGGCGGTGTCAACACAGCATGCACTTGTGTTCGGATAGTTTGCACCCGTAATAGCTGTATTTGCCTGCTGCCTCGGTGAATGTCTGCCGAGTCTCAGCAGCGCTGGACCTGACGCGATTCACGGCGGCTCGAAAGAAACTGTAAGATGAACAGTCTTAAAATAATAGGAATATGAATACCAAAAACGAAAAGAACACTATGTGGTAAATCAGAAAGCCATTCGATACCGAATACCGGTAATCGTGCGTTTATTTTCGATGAACGAGATAAAAATAAACCAGGAAAACTAAGCAGACAATAACGGCAAGGGAATGTGAATTTCATTTTAGGCTACCCAAGTATATGTGGAGACGTAGGCGAAAAGTATAGATTGCAATCCAGGAGCACCAGGCTTGCTCTCGTCATCTCTTATCGAATTCAAAGGTGCTGCATCCTGTGTAACAGTAGCCAAGTGATATATAACATACAAGATTTGCGCACATTAGCTCTTGCGTTATCATACCGAAGTTTGTTGAACTTACGAGGGTGTTCGCTGACACCGTACAGTCATGCTGGCATAGATAGCCTATAGAGATCAGGACTGGTGCGGCAGATCAATATACGGTAGGTGAGAATCAGTGTAACCCTTATTCATCGATAAGAAAGCGGACACATGCAAAGCCTGTCAAGCCTAGGGGCTGTGACATGTCTTTGAAATCTTACACCAGGCCTGTGCCCACACGCATTACTTTCTTTAGTGCAAACTTATTACGCGTTAAAAATGACGAGTTCATCTGGACGCAATATTCGAGGTGAGGTTTCACGAAAGCTAACGGAAGTACCCTTGAGACTCCATAAACAACCTGCTGCCCTCGGAAGCCTTTACTGGCAGCTTGATGTCATTGACCGTAGGAATGAAGTCGCCAACGAAAACATGACCGAGGTCCACCGACTGATTCAAAACAGGCAGTGCCATATCTCGTAGTGTGAACGTGGGTGTGTCCATAGCGGTAAAATCAAGGATGTTTGATTTTATTTAGACTGACAGCTTGTGCGCATCATTAGTAAAGAAACCATCCGTAACGTGCCAAGTGTTTTGAGCAGAGCTTTGAAGCGAATTTTGGAAGTGTAGCTGGGGACATCCGAGAAGGAAGCTGTTCCAGTGGTTGCTAAATAAATATTATCCTAACGGTTGCTAGGAAAAAAACCGGGTTGTTAGCCTAAAAATCCCCACTTCATGTCCCTGTTTACCGTTGTCACTCGTTCAGAGGAAGAACTGTTCTGTGAACCCCACTCTAAAACAATTCGCGTGAGAATAAATTAATCACTGCGAAGTGGTTGGAATTTGGGCGAAATCGTACCAAGCATTTGAAGTCGAAGTACCTACAGGATATTTTGTAAGTCCACGACCAGTTTAGTGGTCGTACGTCGAACATGTTCAGCAGTGACCATATCCTTCTTCGAGCTAGTATACATGACTTCATCAACATAGTCAAATAGTGATCCTATTTAAAACCCGTTAAACATTTGAACTTAATCTAGTTGTGGAAGATCGCGGTCAATCGCCCTAGAGTGATAAATCCCATGATTACTTCCATCTCACGATGAGAGGCTGGGGGTGAATTGGAAATCCATTTGCTTAGACCATTCCTGAAACGGATTTCCATAATGTCTACTGTGCTTAAAGCAGCATGAATCTCGGATGCGATAAAAGGGTCCCTACCGAATGAGAATTGTGCACACCGAATGCCATTAAACGGGAAAATTCGCTTGGCACCCGGCATTACATGTCAGATTTTTGTGTCACGAACGTAGAGGAGAGCGTCGTCAGAAGTGTTTTACGGAAGGTGGTCGATGTAAATGAAAATACCAGAGGACCCAGCTCTGACCCCTGAAGTGCTTCTCCAAAAATCAGGGAAGGGGAGAAGGTCTGCTGAGATTATAATTCTAAGTGTTCTATCATCAAGAAAACATGCAATCTTGCAATCTCTTCTCAGATAGTATTAATGATAGTGTACATTTCCCAATGCATATGAGAGAAGCACGCTGAGTTGCGCGCGGTCGTTGCGGATGATTACAGAAAATACAAACAAGCGAATAAGTATACAACAGTCCAAACGTGAAACCTGCTACTAAAAGGGTGTGATCAGAAAGAGAACGACTGTAGTTCAAGAAACGTTGACACACGAAGCAGAAAAATAGATAGTTTACTTGCTTCACAGATTCAGTTCAAAAAATGAGATTACGTATGTTCCATTTACCTTCTACACGGTTGTGTGATGGTCGAATTCTCATATAGCTCAAGGTCACTCAGCAGAGAACGTTGGAGTGCATTATTAGGTTGTTTCTTCATTACGCGATATAATTAGTGTCAAGAAAATGTGAAACTAAGTCGGCCTTGGCAAGACAGGACGTGAATTTCCAAAATCCATTGAAAGCTCGAGCAGAATCTAGTCGGGAACTTCGTTGATCTCTGGAAACTCTCAAAAAGTTGAAAATCTGGCGAATTCTTTATCCGAAACGAAGTTTCATGCGTGCATCCATCGCAGAAAAACTCCTCCCACAATGCATATCTGTAGGATCAATAA
>QNGE01005303.1:0-31717 GCA_008508345.1 Paragonimus westermani | reverse complement strand
CCCACCCTCCCCCAGTAGACTGTGATCTGTACCATTTCTCTAATTTTAATGTACTTTTTAACTCGTCAAACATTCATAAATAACCTGCACTTATTCCCGTGTAATTGTGAAAGCCCGATGAGAATTACCGAAAACAGCTGTTTGCAAGATTGACTTCTCATGAAATATGTATCCCACGTGACGAATATTCTGCACTATGGAGAGGGAGTTTGCGTCGAATTCGAAAAATGCAGTAGACAACCGCTCTTCTATCCGGGAGAAACGGCAAATTGTAAACAAAAACAATGTAGAGGCTGACATTGTTTTGGTCCCTCGTTGCACACCATTTTTTATGTTTGTCACGTTCGATTTTTACTGGTTCAAACAATTGTCGAGTAGTTCTTATGTGCATCGAGCGCAACAGGGAAGCTAGAACTGGGGATTGGTTGCTGACCTCAGACGTTGATTGGATAGACTGAATACGGTTTCGGAGGAAGTTAGGTGAATCCAGAACACGTTGGTAGGATGCATTTTCATTTGTAATGCTTGACTTGCTTGCCTGAAACGTGAGATTGTGATAAAAAATAAGCAACCTGTAATCTGGCACGGTTTGCTGAGTAATTTAATCTGTTTCCGCTGATGATAAAATATCTTCCTTCAAGATCAATGTTTTGATTATGATTGGATTGTATAGAATAACGATCCGACGTACAAAAACTGCAGAACACTGTCAGGCACGAAAACAAAGGAGGTATAATCGCATGTACCAGTTATACAGAGTATTGGACTAGTAAAACAGCTACCAAACAAAAGGAGACAAAACATGTTCAGCATGTTCTTCATAATCGAGCACTATAAACTGACGGTCGTACGGCGGATTTAGAGATGTAGTACGGAGCTATCGTGAATAAATCAAAAGGACAAGCTCGTTGATCACGATGATTTTTTTCCGAGCACAACGTTTTTCCTAGAGATGAACGTTGAATATACTGCCCACGGTCTTTTGCACTGATGATGTTAGTCAGAGGTTTCGGGAAAAAAGGGAGAAAATCTCCTGGAAGACATAATGTACAGCCATAAAGAAGTTGTGTTCAGATACACCCATCATCTTCCTTGGCGGTTGTTAGCCGGTCAAAGGGAACAACAGTTGGGTGGTCGCACCACTTGCCACCCGCTGTTGTTACTCTTAAAGACGGCTGTGGTTTACGGTGGAAACTTCCGTCCATGCTGTTTGATAGGGAACAATATACAGTGAATGTTGTATTTGCAAACAAGCGTGTGAATCAAATAACGAAAACAAGTGACGTAGACTGAAGTTCACAGTCACTAGTGGTTGCAACTAGGGGGCCAAAATTAGAAATCCATGATTCAGTGGAACTGCATGTAACAGTTTTCGTCAGCGCGTCATTTAGAGGAATGATAATGGGTCAGAACAAGTCAACACAGGTCAGGAGGTGTGCAGAGCCATTGAGAGGAAGAAATGGATTAAATGTTGAGATGGTGACGTCTGTAACAACCGTCGTATGAGGCAAACTCCTCGGGTCTAGTGATGACAAAATTTCCAAGCGCAGCTTGGCCCTTTCACGAATATTCGCACCAATTTCTACCCAAACGCAGTTGCTTCGTTGTAGCGCATACATTGAGATGTGTTGAAGGGAGATAGTTAAAGAAGTTAGACCGGTATACGAAGTGAATGAACGGTCCATATTTGCCGGTGGACACTTCAAATTTAATTGATTATTCTGACCGGAGTCAAGAAAAATCATTTGGTTTCAGAAAATGGATGACAGCTGGCGGAGTGATGGATGATAGAACTAAGGTTTCAAGAGCGGGAGAAGGTAGGTGACATTCGTGAATGTTTCGCTACTATCCGGGCATGACGCTACGCTAGCGATGAAATTGGTGGAATAGCCAATGAAAAAATGTTAGTAATAGAGCAGGAAGATGAAATCCATATGTCTTATTTCTCTGAGGGCATCCGTCTAAGATTGTTGCAGTTTTTGGAGGGCGGTAGTCACCTAACGGACGTCAACCACTCGTTAGTACATTGGGAAGAATTTTTAGAAATGAGACCCATGGGCTGTTTACGAGCTGAATCATACCAAGTCGAAAGAGCTACTCCAACTCTGGTCTATACGGTAGGACCTCATGGTTAGAAAGTGATAGAAGATAAGACGGACTAAAATCTGCGAAAATTGTCGGAGCTGGGCTGCAAGGTAGACATCTGACAGGATCGAACGCAGTGCAGTCGAAATGGTTGTTGTGACTTTGACATTCACAGGCAATTTGGTCTTGCTGTTCATTAACTTTCGAACGTCGATGTCAAACAAGATTTCGAGGGACGCGAAGAAACCTGACTCGACGATCGTGTGTTGTACATCAACCACCAGGATGAATGGCGCTCAGGGTCTATATCACCATTGAGCAGCTTTTCACCGTTAGTTTGAACGGTTCGCCAATCAGTATTCTGTACGACACTGTTTGGAGGTATCCTTTGTCACATACTGGTGGGATAATACTAACCTTCATGGCAGTATCAAGAGAAGATTCTGGGTCGAACAAATAAAATAGATGAGAGTTTCTGAAGTCAGCAACAGATGTCTCTACTACTTCATGGCTTGGGCTTTCCTTGATGGAAAATTTCTCACAGTGAAACTACGTTCTAGTGCAAGGGAGCTTTATAGGGCCAAAGCGGTGATGATAGTGACGTACGTTTTGATTATCCAAACATCTGCGTGAACGACTTCAGAATCGGCGACGACAAGCAGGTCGCTTCGACTGTGTTTTCAGTAATTTGGTTGCAGAAACATGTCGAAAGACTTTTACTTCAGCGCAACAAATTATTTTGTCAACTATGGGTTGAAAACATCTCTGGTAACCGTTCACGAGGAACCATGATACTTTCGTAGTTCCATTATACTTAATCGACCGGCTCTGCCAGTTTATGTAGCAAATTGTCCTTACGGAGAGTCGCCATTATGTTTCGAATATTGTTCGGTATACTTTGTACCAGTTTACACAGAACTCGTTCGCTAACCTTAATTTTGCCCCATAGTTAAGCCGTCCGTTATAGGCGTTGTAAAGGAGTACTGTCTAACGATTCCACTCTTGCAGGAAGCTTTCGCAGGTCTGGTTCTTCCGCTATTCGGGTTCGTACTATGACAAGGATCTTAACACTACCAGGGGTTGAAGTAAAGTTGTGAATAGCTAACGTCAGCGACTTTGGTAACGACCTGCTCTGGGGACTGGCAAATATGGAAGCGTCGTTGAACTTTTGTTAACGGACGCACGGATTTTCGAAGACGGCTTAGAGGTGAGCACAACCACAACATGAAATCATGTCTACGGAATTAAGTTAGTTTAACAAAAACTACAGTTTCCAAGGCAGAGGAATCCTGTTCAGAATCAATCATGTTAGCATGGGAAAGCTCATTCACTCACAAAAAAGGAATTGATCAGAAGGAAAAATTTCGGGGAGTGTGTAGAAGAAAGGAATCCGATCTCTAAGCGAAAGATAACAAACAAACAAGGGTCAGTCAACTATGTAGTGGAGCAAACAAACGGAGCGACATTATTGATATGTTGGCTAATTATGGCAAGATGCGTTTCAGCACATCAGAGAAACAGGTTTCACAGGAATTTCTCTGTTGTTCCAGAGTAAGCTTTTTTCAACCAACAGTGGATCTAATGTAGTAAAACCTACTGTGAACATCCACAGAGATTCATTCTGAATAGCTTTGTAACGTTGTTAGCTCACTTTCAGATTGTGAGGGTCGTTGTATTTCAATATCCACCCTTTCTAATGACAGTTAGAATTGAGTGTATTTTGCGATTCACGAAGGAAAGCTCCCAGTTGAATTGGCAGCACAGTGACTACTCAGGCTGATCTTAACCGAAAGACTTGCTTTAATTACACGTTTGGACTACTGATATACGCCAAGGTGGACCCAACGATGCGACTGTATTTTGTAGTGTGTGACGATCACAATACCTGTAACGAGTCGGCAGAGAATCAACAAAACTCCTTGAGGTGGTTATCCGTAATGCAGCTATTCTACCTGCCACCTTTTACAGGTACGACAGACCATGCTTTCGTAATCCGCAAATTTGACGGCCGCCTGAAGCATACTGAGTCATGCAGTCAGTTGTACGTACCAAATATGTACCATTTAGACTGACGTTTCACCTGGTATCACAACAACTACGCATAAGTTTTTCCAGCTTGCCTGTCGTCACTCAATCGCATTACAAAGCACACGTCAGAAATTGAAAAATATTTTCGTGTCCTCAAAAGTTCATTTGATGTCTGTTGAGCTTCGTCAACTCACAGCTTGTTCAATTCCTGTTTCAAACTGTCCCAGAGAATTAAGTCAGCCCCACAATCCAATACTACAACAGCGAAACCACACTTTTCATACAAATAAACTACCATCGCTGCCCAACAGAATGTTCATTAAACATAGGTCTTCCTCGAAAACAAAGTTGAGCGACCTAACAGAGTTTTCCAAAAGGGCCTAGTGATATTTTGCCTTCTGAAGGTGCAACATACTACCATCTTCATCTGCTTCGCGGGCTCTTTCTTGATGATGGAGTGAAGTAGGACGCAGTTTGTCACTTAGCCTCAATATATATGTGCAATATGTATAGGATGTACAACGTCGAACGTTGTGCAGTGCAAATTAGGTCAGTTGCGAAGACATGTATGCATTGAGTACGTAGCCCACATGGGAAGTAACGAACGTTTAAACTATTTGTCAATCATAAACTCCTTCAAACAAGAATACGGAATATCTAAATCAAATTGTGTTTTGTATAAAAAAAGTGTAGTTTAACCAGCCGATATCTGTTAGGTATTGTTGTTGAGTGTTTTGCGGAAGCTAGAACACTAGTTTGTGTGCGCCTGTTCAGATTGTATTGTGGTTCCAGCAAACTTTGATGCAGATTGCCTAGTTAGTTTCTTTTTCCATCTCCTATCCAGGTTAAGATCAACCGGAGGAAATTTACTGATTCCGGGGTTCGTGTGCTCGATATTCTCAGGATTTTACTAACGCCAGAAAATTTTGTGCAATAATACATAACTGGCGAATGCTTTGTATGTTGAAATTGATTCCACGGAAGACGTTTTTCAACCATCATTTTAGACATCAGCTGAGAGTTCAGACAAATCTGTGTCCAATTATCTACAGCAGTAAATCCTAGGTAGTTTGTAACCTCTATATGGATATTGTAGAGTGTTCTACTTCAAGTGTCCTTCTTGAAATGTGCTCGAATTAATTAAATTCGAACACCACTTGAAACTGTTCAGATGAAACAGCCAGGTAAAAAAGATTCATTTCATACATATATTTGTCTACATCTGCAAGGAAGAAGGAATCACTGTGCGAGAGTCACTGACTGAAAGAATATTATAAACACAGTGGAGTGCCAGTGTTAGCTTTTAACACCTATATCCCACTGATGACATCCGTCGCAAGCAAATGTACATGTTAAATGACAGTAAGACTTTCTCATTCTCAGTAGACGCCGGCCACTTTTTAAATTATTTAAACAACTGTCACCCTTACCTCTGAGAAGTCCAAGCTGTCATTTGTGACCCTGGCCGTTTCACTGTCAGAAGTATCGTTGTATATGTAACACTCGGTTGGAAGTTAACTTGGTTGTTCAGCACCTTACACATACATCTGGCGACTCAGTGTCTTAAAGATCCAGTGTGATCCGTGACAGATGAACTCTGCTGTTCATTCTTTATTTTTCAGTTGATGGACTCTGTTGATATTGGTGTGTAGTTGATTTAAAAATTACAGAACAGAAGATGTTTCTGTTTTCAGTTTTCCGATACAGCCGATGAATACTATGGTATCAAGATTTCCATAACTCAAATATAAATGAACAAATAAATGCTTTCCATTTTGACGGAAAAGTGATACAATTAGTTGCAAATGAAAAATCATATTAAGATCACCAGCTGTTTTAAAAAATACGGGGTACACGCATATTGACTTCTTAGCACAGAATTGTTTGATGACTTCAAATTTGTTTGCTTTAAGTGCCAAATATTAATTGCTGGCATTATATTATAGATATGCCACATTCTCTACTTTGCATGCACACGCACTTTGTGTTTGCTAGAAAAATTTCACCGGGACAGTAATTCATTGTATTCAATAATGTTGTTTTGACGAATTTCGTGAGTAATAGTAGTTTCGGAGATCATGTGCTTCTTGACATATCACCACTAAATTGATCAGTTAACACCAGTGTTCCAATAGTGGATTACCCACAACTTATTTCTCAATACTATCAACCTTCACAAGTAATAGACGCCAAGAAGTGTATGAAACTAGCATGTGATCTAGGCTGCCATTCAATTATTGCATAGTATAAAAACAATCAGACATGATTATCTAACTCTAAAATGTTATCGAATATACCCATACATATTGTTAATTAGTTTACAGTCATCAATAGGTATTTGTACGTCAACATCTAACAACTAAAAGTGTTTGAGTTTTAGAGCAGCGAAATAAATTCCAATACATTTTCAATGTGGAAAATGAGCTGAGCAATATATAAAGTAGCGTCGTTGTTGTCTTCATTGTATGTGTTACATTAATAAATAACGTATGGTACAGAAACTCTGAAATTGCGTCCGACAATTAATTTTCTCAGGAATTGACGAATATTATTTTTCGTGATTAAACGGTTACTGTAGGTTGTTTGTTCTGTACACTGTCGATTTTATGCAATGTTACTGAACTAATATTTAGTGTGTCTCATATGGTGGGACATCTTATTGACTGGAGTCTTACCAAATATTTTCATGGAATTTGCAGCATACCTTCAAGATTGTGTACACGTGGATGATGTAAAATTGTCTTGAAGTTTTTATCGTGGCAATAAGAAGACGCGTTACCATGAGCAGTAAGCTTCTATTTACAGAGTACACAACGTGTAAATAGGGCGGATAGCAAGTGTATACACGTAGAACGACAAAATGCTGCATGATCCAGGTCACCTCAAAGCGAACAGTAATTTTGGATACGTTGTGCCAATATGCGCGCTGGTGAGCTTCGCTCATTGTAGGTTACCTCGAAGACCAGTAAAGTTGAACTTTAAATGTACAATAATATTTCAAATAATGTGAACTAGTCAACCAGGGTTCTTGCTGAAACGATGTTAAGTGACCGGTGATTTTGGGTTTAACTTAGCCCGTTCATCTGTTTAAGGTTGTTGTGCCGCTAACTGTCCAATCATTTTGCGCTCATCTATTTCCTGTTCAGGTAGTTATTTATTCGGTCGTTTTATATAAATGCGAATGCAGTGTCCAAAGAATTAGTGCTCGACGTGGGAGATAGAATAGTTGGATGAGCTGTCTCGTCAGTTATAGAAAGCTCTAGATTTTAGTAGGTTGAATGTATTGCTACCGTTTTTCAGCAAAAGTGTGAACAAAAGATGCCTTTAAATTGTGTCTAACAGTGCTTGTCTAACAGTCCTGTTCGAATTGTAGTACGAAAATAAATCCTTCTTTATGGCCATTTCAATGGTTCATTCATCACATTCAGCTTGCTGCAGTTCACACTGGACTTCTTTTCAAGGAACCACTCACTCTGCTTGGGACTTTAGAAGGCCAAAACCCGTGGTTCCACGCAACAGTGACTAAAATAGGTGCACAATCGACTTGAAGATAACTAGAATCGTGGAGAACTTAGCCATCTTTTGTTTCTTCCAATTGATATAATCATCATTTTCTGAGCTTTTGAGGTTGATCACGCCGTCTTTTTCACAGCCTTTGTCATCCCACCCTGCCCTGACAAGAATATGTACTACTGAAGAGCTCCAATGACAACGAGACTCGAGTCTAGTGTTCCTTTTCGAAAGGGACTTATTGGAAGGTTTATGAGAATTCGGCAGCTGCGATCGTTTGTGCATGACGTTCAATAAGTATGGAGGCTAAAATCGACTACATTCATCTTTGTTGATTTATTACGAGAAGTTGGTTATACAACCTGTTCCACCTAGAGCAATACTCCTTAACCATTCTTGACAATTACCTCATAAACAGAACTATGGCACGCTGGTCGTAGGAATATGGATGCCTTGCTACTTTCGTAGAACTTTCTCTTCAGTGCGCACTGATAAATAAATGTAAGCATTTAACAGATACACATTGTTCGTTTTCAGTTTGGTTCTGCCAAAATTCCTGAAAACGAACAGTCAAACTCAAGAACAAACATGTTTACCTTAGTCATTTTACTCTACAAATATTTTGGCACATAGTTTGATATATCTTTTGTTGACCAGCGGCATTTTTCTGATATAGTTTGAACTTATTCGTCAATAAAAACAGAGCCAGACGTCTATGCCACTATGCAGAACTATACGTCCATGTGGCCAATTTGCTTCACTTGTTGCTTCTGTCAGGTTCGAGAGTCCATTGCAAATAATGATCACATATGAATGTACAAATCAGTATACGTGCATACATATGTACGTACAGACGTAAACTTACCGCGGATAGTCCATGTTTCAACGATCTTGCAACCTTCGTTTACTTGGTCAGCTCAATGGATGCGAAGAATTAAAATATGCTTTCTTCAGTGTTTAGTTCATAATCCACAAATGATTCGTTGAAAGGATTACCAGAGCGGTTATGTTAAGGACAATCATTTAAACGTCGGCATTTACGTAGAAAAACTGAGTATATTGTTGTTATTCTGCACGTCTAGATCCCAATCTCGTTTATTCTAGTAAGTCATCCGGAGAACGTTGGCAGAGCAGTGACAGTTTTCTTAGACCAGCTGCTCTCACACGTGTAATCATTCTAGCACCAGGTAATAAACAACGCGGCGCCATTGAAGATTATATTATCTGACGGTTGAATGTAGGCAATGTATTTTGTCATGCAAATGATGCGATGCTACTGGCACTCTGTTGGCTCTGTTCGAACATGAGTATCCTAAAATTATGTTCGATATGAAAATAAAACCAAACAACTGTCCTAACTTTTTGCGCGATGATGAATGAAAGGGTTCAATGGCCACTTCACGTCAATAGAACACAGACTTGCCAATAAACGCGACTTCTTAGCTATGTTTCGCCGAACTAAAAGAGAATTCTAGATTTTTTGGCGAACAACCCAAAAGTTGCGCACTTCAAATATCTCATTAAACACTTGTCAGCGAATTCAACACAGACTTAAGCAAAGTGGATAGCCTGAAGATTCGTAGACACCGATGTGTCAAGAAACACAAAACGATGAAGCCTCCATCAAAGCAAAAATATTTCCATTTATTTCACTGTTTGATAAGAGAGCAAAGCCGACGGTAGTATTACGAATTGTGGAGTGTTCAGTACATGTGGTATCATGTGTAAAATAACGCTTTAAGACCTGGTGGATTTTGGTGCTAGACCCAGGTTCTCTTGCAACATATGTTGTGAGGTGGATCATACGAGCACAGCCACTAGAAGGTTATTGGTGAGCACTCTTGAACGTCACTTCAGATGTTCTGTAAACGGTATATGACGGTACATTTCCTTCATCACTGGTCCGCACTTTACTCATGTTGGCTTATAATTCAGATCAGCTGACGTCTTCTGGACCAACTGGAAGTTTCGTGAAGTCCTCATCCAAACTGTCGGTAGAGTTCATAAACCGAATATCCAATGTGACATCCCTATTGTGCTCCATGTCAGCTCAATGGGGTAGTGGTTAAAAAGGTCACCTCACTAACGCGAAGTCTAATAAGCAAACCTGACTTTGGAAAGAGTGCACACTACTAACGAGCTCAGTAAGAAGCTGCGCTCAAATCTAGCTTTTCTTCTTGAAGTAGGCTTGTTGGAATTTCTGTTCAGATGCAAATTTTGTGACAGTTGCCTTGTTTCGCGGCCTATGTAGCTTGTTTCACAGGACTAAGCGAAACATTGGGTACGAAAGAAATGGCATGTACAGACAACATATCTTTCAGCTGGAGAAGCAAAACTGCAGTGGGGGTAAACCGAACTCGTAGCTGAGTCGTAAATTAGGTTCTCATGTGTGCTACGTTAAATATCCCTCGCAATTTTGAGGAAATTGACATTAATAATTATCACCCCCTAGTTTACCGATGAACAACCCCCTGAAAACCCATGAAAGTGTATTGCATTTAGCAGGATGGTGAAGCATTGAAAACAAGCTAGTCAACTACGCCTTTCGTCTCTTGACTAAACCGGGAATAAACCTGGCAGTTGAATAAACCGGAGTATATCGTGGTGCGTATTAAAACTAAGGCAATATAGACAGTTGCTTGCGGATAGATTTCACTGCAAACAATTGAATAAAATTTTCGAAGAGCAATTCTGGGTGAAAGTAATGAGATCAAAGATTTGACGTGAAAACGATTACTGAGCAACAGATTGAAACATGAAATGGTAGAACTGAAAAGGTGATGAACGGAGAAGTAATCTTCAGAAAAATATCACGGCGACCAGACCGATTTTGCACCGAGAGATTTGAGAAGAAACGCGTCCAAGATTGAAAGACAGGTCGCCTGTCAAAATGCAGACAGAAGTCAGTGACAGCGAAAGAAAGAGAGCAAACAGAAAACATATAAACGACAAGATATAAAAAGGAACCCTTGAAGTGCCACGGGAAGGAGCCCAGAAAAAAATGAACCATCAACACAAGAGAACAATTCTGTTAATTGCAATGATAACGGCAGTCGTAGCAAACAAAGGAGGAACCGGTACGTACAACTAAGAAAATTTTATACGCACATTATGAAAAATGAAACCGAGAATTAGCATATATGCACAATGCAAGATATACAAAAATAAGAGCGGTGGAGAAGCACAGGGTGGAGAGAGGAAGCGAAGAGGAGTGGAGGAGGAAGATGGAGGGAGAGATTAAGAAAATAAACACGAGGCCAGTCCGAAAAATAAACCCACGCATACCGATATGCATATTCATGTGTACATGTGTATATGACACGATATTTATTGTTTCGGAATCACTCGTCTATCGTATGATGACTGATGCTCGCCACTGCATTTTCCTGCTTGTCACCATGATCATATTAGTCGAGGGAGCTTTGGATACTCCAGGTGGGTTCAGTGGCCATGATTCCATGCAAGCATTATGTCGCGTGACGCAGTTAACAGTATATTGTAATGTACAAGCGAATTATTTCACATCGCCCGCTCTGGAGGCAACGTGCGTATCGTGATACAGTTAGGCTAGACGAGAGTGCATACAGATTGTGGAATAGAATTACACTATGATTTGCAGGATAGATTCTAGTCGTAGAGTCTGAGGAGAGATAGGGCTTCTTGTGAAATATGACTGTATTCCCAGCAGACACTTGAGCGAACGTCCAAATCGTCTACGCATACTGACATGCATATTCGTGTGTACATGTGTATATGACACGATATTTATTGTTTCGGAATCACTCGTCTATCGTATGATGACTGATGCTCGCCACTGCATTTTCCTGCTTGTCACCATGATCATATTAGTCGAGGGAGCTTTGGATACTCCAGGTGGGTTCAGTGGCCATGATTCCATGCAAGCATTATGTCGCGTGACGCAGTTAACAGTATATTGTAATGTACAAGCGAATTATTTCACATCGCCCGCTCTGGAGGCAACGTGCGTATCGTGATACAGTTAGGCTAGACGAGAGTGCATACAGATTGTGGAATAGAATTACACTATGATTTGCAGGATAGATTCTAGTCGTAGAGTCTGAGGAGAGATAGGGCTTCTTGTGAAATATGACTGTATTCCCAGCAGACACTTGAGCGAACGTCCAAATCGTCTACGCATACTGACATGCATATTCGTGTGTACATGTGTATATGACACGATATTTATTGTTTCGGAATCACTCGTCTATCGTATGATGACTGATGCTCGCCACTGCATTTTCCTGCTTGTCACCATGATCATATTAGTCGAGGGAGCTTTGGATACTCCAGGTGGGTTCAGTGGCCATGATTCCATGCAAGCATTATGTCGCGTGACGCAGTTAACAGTATATTGTAATGTACAAGCGAATTATTTCACATCGCCCGCTCTGGAGGCAACGTGCGTATCGTGATACAGTTAGGCTAGACGAGAGTGCATACAGATTGTGGAATAGAATTACACTATGATTTGCAGGATAGATTCTAGTCGTAGAGTCTGAGGAGAGATAGGGCTTCTTGTGAAATATGACTGTATTCCCAGCAGACACTTGAGCGAACGTCCAAATCGTCTACGCATACTGACATGCATATTCGTGTGTACATGTGTATATGACACGATATTTATTGTTTCGGAATCACTCGTCTATCGTATGATGACTGATGCTCGCCACTGCATTTTCCTGCTTGTCAACATGATCATATTTTTCTCGTTACTTCGTTTGCCTCAATTTGTTCTATATTTCATCTCACCTTCTTCTTCTTTTTATGTCTTCTTCCTCTTTCTCTCCGGATTTCTCTTTTTTTCGCTTGCATTCGTTTTCTTCGTTATTTCCTTGTTTCTTTCAATTTTCTCCCTCCTCTCTCTCCGTTTTTCTTTTCTTCCTGCATTCTTCCTTCTTGTTTAACATTTCATTGACATCTCTTCATCTATCTTTCTTTACCTCCGCTTAGCGTGAATTTTTTGTGCCTTCAATTCCAGTTTTTTCGCCGACAATTTTTTTCTGCCTGTGGTGTCTTAATGTGTTAATCATTGTTCAGTATCATTCGCGGTGTTCTGGAACTCTTTCTCGACCGGTGGTTATTAACCTTTTGACCAATCATTAAGCTGATATTTTTATAGTTAATTTTTCTGACTCTTTATCTTTTTAACGTGCTCACTTCTAATTTCTAGCAACTTATATAAGACGATCGCGTGAGTTTCAAATCTGTCCATTTCCAGCTTGTTCTTTGGTTTGACCAATTCATTATCCGTTACTGCATTATGCAGTGAACAGCCATGTTTCTGCGGAAGGCCCTGCAGATGCATCCCGGTGTCTTGCCAGTTATCTTATGCTCACTTAATTTTGTTTAAGTTCATGGTGTTTATAGATTATTCAGTGCAACATCTTTCAACGGCGGAGCTGGTGACAATTGCACATTGTAGGCCACACTCCGCAAACTTTTAAACAGTATTATAATACACCATAATTTTATTTTGCATTTGACTGGCAATAATTGTTGGACACTTAATGAAAGCGCTTGACCATTCGGTGTCAATTTACTAGTCCCGATTTTATTACAGGTCTTCGGGCAACAGTTAAGCGTGAGTTGAAATGTGTAATTTTTACCCCTCAAATTTGAACCTTATAAGTGAAGTTTCTCACTCAACTCCAAAATTAAAAATGATCATAACTACACCTCTGAAAATTTGCAATTTCACAAATGCCTAAAAAGAATAGTTTCAATTAACTATCTCACAGAAACCATAAACGACCGAGCAGCCGAAGCCATTTAAGCAAATATTCACATGCCTTGTTTGAAATGGTTCTGAAACGAAATCATAACTTTTAGGACGATGCATGGCACCTCTCCTGTCCGGTTTCTGCAAAAATGATGTACGGCGCTATGCATACCATTCTACAAGCAAAAGCTGCAAAAGTTTCAAGTACAGGGGAACCGGTGGGAACGGCAATCGCTTCGAAACTCATCGTGAATGCATGTCAAATTGCTCACGTTAATTTAATTTTAATAAATCAATTTTGTTTTCAATGATTTTTTGTTTTTTGACGGTGGTAGTACACTCCGTGATAGGTAGTGTAAAACAAATATTCTTTTTTCTTAGTTTATGCTAATCAGTTAGAAAACGAACATTGATAAATGGGAGCATTCCGTGTCCACTCGATAACTCCTGTTACAACAACAAAAATCATTTTCTACTCAAACATTTGAGAGAGTTGATAATCAGTCATCGGAGCAACATAGTTTACTGAGTTCAAGAAGGGGTCAGGTTCAAGGACAGTTAATCCCGAACACAGGGAGCCAGCCTGAAATAACTGATTGTGACGACCTGAACAAACCAGAACCCTAGGTTAGACTGATATCACAGGATTCTAAATAGGCAAGGTGAATCGATACCCTGACCAGTGATCAGGAAGTATCTTGCATCAGCAAACACTGGTTGCTTGAATGTTTCAACAACATTGTGGTTCTCCGGTAAAACAGAAGTTCCCACTCGTTCAAGTGAACAGTCCATCAATCTGGAGTTCAGGTGTCTTTCAGTTCTGCCTATATAACCTTCTCCACAGTTACATACAAATTGGTATATGCAACTTGAAGTGACACAGATGGGCTGGTCTTCATCGAATGAAACACCGGTAGCTTCCAGGTCCGAGGGAGTGCATGGAGTTCAACTGTTCGGTTATGTAAAGTTCTTAGTTTTTGTGCTGTTTAATGCCTGGAGGTGTCATCCCCAAAGGACAGCCGTGAGTAGAACCTCTTTTCTTCTACGATGATACCCCCTCTGATATTGCTTTTTGTCTGCTTTATCTTTCTTTGAGATTTTTAGGTGAGACAGAAATGGTCGAGGCTGGTTTCACTGCAAGACTGTTGGGCGTACAATTTCGTGCAACTCGTGTGAACAGCGCACTTACTAGTGTCTGTTTATGTTTATGACGCTGTTTAAGCTCTAATATTGAGCGGTAAACGTGGACTCTTTGCAGACAGCTGTTCTAACCGAGCCATGCTCTGGATGACTTCTGAGTGAATAAGAAATAGCAGGTGGTTTTCGACTTCATATTCACAATTAACTGTCTGGTTAGAGTGGAACTATTCATTTGTTGCACCAGGCTGTGTATCATCTGTTCAATGTGCGGTCAACGTAACACTTTTAATCAAACACATTTACTATCTTCCTGGTTAGCTCTTGCTCAATTCTTAGCATGATGAAGTCTACCAAGATGTGACTCAGCGGACTCTCCATGGCTGCTCCACATAGTTGACAGAAAAACTACTGCAGAAAACGCGAACTGAAGTTCTCAATTCAGAATACCTAACTCTGCTTCAATATCGTGGTCAGGCTTTGCTCTAAAGATAATACACATACGATGAATTGATTCATGCAGAGGGAGAGTCAGAGTGAACGGTGACCAAACGCCTGCGTGTACGTCTTGTTATTGGCCAGTTCGGAAGTATCTTCGACACTGTCCAGTCTATTCGTTAAAATTTCGTTTGCTAATGACAAGTCAGTGCAAAATGCCTGTGACTACCAGCTTTCCAGTTCTATCTGCTTTGTTTGAGTATATATTTTATTTACTGCAAAGTAAATAAGAACGTTCGATCGCACATCTGAAAAACGTTACTTGTTAATTTCATGAATGGTTCCCTCATCCGAGTGAGGACAGTACAGCATCTCATTTGAAGTCCCGAAGATTTATATGGACTACCGACCGGTATACACAAAAAAGCTCGCATTATAACACCGGGCAAGTAAGAAAGTTTTGTGTAAATTACAAAGTATCGAGCAGAATACACCTGTGAAACTGCTATCAGTACAGATGCTAATCATGATTTAAAAAGGTCGGGAGTAGGCAAAACATCAAAATGGTCCAGAACCTGAAGAGCACTGAAATAGCTAATCAACACACTGAGTTTTATAACAGTTGTGCACTGTCAAACAAGAAGTGAAAATCAGTAAAAAGAATAGCAAAATTGCTTTGTCAAGTCGATTGTCATGCAGTTGCATATGGTGGTAATATCCCATTCATATTTATCGCGTGGACAATCTTGTCCTAAACATACCGCGGAAAGTGGAGCGCAAATGAAAGCAACATTTGAATTTTCATATAACATATAACATAAAACAAACCCATATTGTATCGCTTGAAAAATATCATATGAAGCCACCGACCACAAGCTTATTTTCACCTATAGAGCAATTACTCACGGTATACTGACCGTATCGTTCTAGGTAGAAAACACATTCTGTGGTTAAGAAGGTGCAACAAATAACCGAATCACAAGTGCTGGAATTGGGGAATCAGGTGTTAATTAGCATCAGACAATCGAGTTGAGGATTGAGTTCTACAAATACCATTCAGTTCCACCTGTTTTGGTTTCACCTCCAGGTTTAAGGACTACTGCCTGCAATCAATTCAAGTATGACGCAGCGAGTCAGCTTTGACAACATAGACGAACGTGCGTTTGTGTCATCTGGAATGAAAACTACGGTTCTACATCCTCGTGATAATTATCATGCCGATAATAATTATGTCCGCCTTGTTGAGCTCCGAAGTGTACACTTATTTGATTACGGCATGTTATCAGAAACGTCAAATCATGCATTTGTTAATTGGGGAGCAGTGCACGACAGCCTTGTACTAGAAGGTAGCTTACAATTTCTAAAAATAATCTTGACAGTAGCGTTGCCTGTGTGAAATAATTCCACTTGGATTCGCCGATTGTATGTTTGCGACATACTTTATCAACGTGAAATGGTCTAATACCCTGACTGTGCTAGAGAATCACTTGTTTGAAGTTTGCTGTCCAAATTACAATAGTATGCAGATGTAGTGAAATGATCCCTCGACTCATCTGCCAAATCGCCATGGCGGTAATATATGCTAGTTGGATGCCCAAAATATGCGAAGTAAACATTCGAGATGCAACAGTGCAGCGAATCTCAAGAGGTAGGAATATTTGTGTATTTGTGTATTCCCAGATGGGAAAACTGTATTAAACGAAAATCCCAATTAACAACGAAAGGAAACGGCTCGGTGGATCAACACCTGGAGAAATTCTATGAAAGACTAATAGCCCGTATTAGAAATACGCGTTGTAACAAAGTGTGAAAGATAATAACATATGTATGTCTCTACAGCACAAGAATAATTCATCATCCAATGGAGATTTTGCTTGTTTTAGGAACAGTGAGCACAATTGTCATAATATTGTCAATAGAACAAACTTAGTTGACTTGATTGTGTTTGTGGAAGACAAGCACACGGTGCTGCAAATATCATTACACTTTCTATGGATCATAAGTCTTTTGAATCACAACGTTTCTGCCCGTAGTCGAATGTTTCACGAATGAAGAGGTATGCAAGGCGAAAAATGAAATAAAAAGATTCTTACGCACTTTGACTGATTTAACTATGAAAATGGAAAACTTATATTGCTTTCGTGTACACAACAACGTCTGTGATGTGACACAACATTTCCTAACCAAATCGGTCAAACTGCGGATTACGGTTTACAAGTACACAAGTGATGCACCACATTGCATTCTCACGTCTACAGACAACGAACGTTGCACAACATAACTGAGAAGAGATCTCTATCGCTGGTTGATATATCCTGCTGTTCAGTTCCATGTGGTTGGTTAATTTGACGTCCTGAGATGTTTTGCAGTAAGGCTGTAAAAGAAACCTCATAAGCTGAAGTCGGAGTGTGTGCAGCATTTTGAACAAACGGCGCGAAGTATTCAAACACCGCTATTGTGTAACACTATAATTTGAAAAACCACCGGTCGAAGTGCCGGAGTATGTGGAACACTGGAGAAGACGCTCCCACATATCTTCCGGCAGGCAAATCGCTAGTTATTCGTAACGTGAAATCGAGGTCGTGTCAGCAAAGTGGAAAGTGGAGATCGCCGTACATTTTGAGCAAAATCATCTCATGTTTTCCAAAAGAGACAACGAAGATGTGTGGATGGAGAATGGGCCTGCGAATGTGATGGACGATGATGCACACCATGTTGAAGACGATATTCGCCCGGATTCACGATGGAGACTCGAAATAACTGGACTGCTGAAATTTGAACGTTCGGTATTCTGGACAACTTGCGCATCCTGGCAAATCACGTTTGAGAAGTAAGACAGAAATTTTGCCGGAATTTCTTCCAACAATATTGCGTGGATTATCCTAACTTGCCAGTCGTGAAGGGCATTTTGTTGAAATATATTGAAGCGATCATGTGACAGTGACCAACTTTGAGATCAGCTGATGTGTATGAAGAAGCGGGAAAGAGACCAGACGACATTCGCTGGGTTTCACGATGGAGACTTAAAGTAACTGGACTGCCACATGGACGAAGTCGGAAAAATTATGTGAAGCACGCGAGTTTGAGTTCGGCGACATAGGAATTCACCATGTTGCAGATCGAAGGCATTGACATATGGCTGAACGCTTCAGTTCAACTGAACGCGTGAAGCGCCTGTAATGCGTTTCCAAATGTTTATTCAGGTAGGTTTGGGAAAGTTGTGTTTTGGAGTGTAAACGAAAGGTTTTGTATACGTATACCTATGCATGGAAATATTCAACGGTTCCAGAGCAATTTCTCGGACCTACCAACCAACAACCGTTCTGTAGTTAAATGACATTCTGCCACACAATATGATTAAGATCGTGGTGAAAAGCGGTAGATTTACGTGAATTTTATCGAGCATTTCGCACTGCTACAACGTGATTCACGCATAAATACGTAGATCATATACACATTCACATGGTGATGCAAACTATGCTTGACCGGTTTACTGTTTCGTTGAAAAGTCGCCATCTGTAGGAAGTGATACGTGACAGAATTACGGCGAACATATGTTCCGGTGTGTGATATTCCACTGAATGTACTGCATGGTGGATGCTGCGTGCACACCCGTTTCTGATGTCTTCAAGGATGTTCCTGAGAAGCATTCTGTTGATAGTAAACATCCGAGTTCTATTCACAACCGGAATTTCTTCCAACAATCTTGCGTGGATTATCCTAACTTGCCAGTCGTGAAGAGCTTTTTGTTGAAATATATTGAGGCGATCATGTGACAGTGACCAACTTTGAGATCAGCTGATGTGTATGAAGAAGCGGAAAAGAGACCAGACGACATTCGCTGGGTTTCACGATGGCGACTTAAAGTAACTGGACTGTCGCAACGTTCGGCTTTGGACTTCACTTCCAGAGTGAAGCAATGCAGGACATAAGGAGACTTTCTCTGTAAACCGGCAAAAGTGATATCCTGGTGAACTGTAACACCAGAATTGTAAAGGTGACAGTAGAAAAGCGTGCTTTGTTCCATTTGAGGTGGAACGCAAATTTTGTGCAGATTTGTGCGAGTGGCCGGTGGAATATACTTGATTGTACTACATTAGATTGTTCATCTGATTTTATCCACCCGAATGCATACTTGTGTAGAGAAGCCAAATGAATGTGAGTGACAAAGGCGGAAGTTACATTGACAGGTTCATGGTCGTCCAGTGAGATGGAGCCAATTTGGGTAATTGACGAACAAAAACGTTATTCGGCTTTACTGCTGGTGATATTATCAGTCCTGTTCAGCACTATAACTCAACCGACAATATGTATTTCCGCACAATTTTCATATGGAAAATCAAAGTGCTAAATATTCTGAGTGGTACGTTACGCACATGACAGCAGTGAAGGGAAGGTGCTTCCCTTTACTGGCAACATCGCGCGAGTCACATATATATTCATGGAAATGTTCAACGGTTTCAGACACCTCCTCGGACCTATCAACCAGCAACCGTTTTAAAGTTAAATTGAGTGTTTCCACTCTCACATTTATGGAGCGGACCCTATGACAACAGGAAATCCGTACATGCAATTGTCTTCGTATTCGAAACGAAGTCGATTTGATTGCGATTCACCTACATATACCCAGATTACGAAATAAATGGATCACCTGTGTCGTCCGATATTTGTGCGCGCTTCAATAATCCCATTTGATATATCGCATGTGCACCCCTACTGAGAAAACCAGGCTACCAAACTGTACATGTTATTATGGTAATAAAAAATGAAAAATGTGAGATCTCAGTATCATATTAACAAAAATGAATTATTCGACTCGTGAGATTTGGAAGTTATATTCGCCAACTTAATGCCGTGAACCAGTTTCAGTTGAGTATCTGAAGAGACGTCTATTTGCTTGAGAGAATATTCACTGCACAAGCGTGACAGTGTGACTACATTAAGTGGAAGAATGAGTACATTCTATCCACTTTGTTCTATAGCCACGCTTGTTATGCTATCAGGGATGGAGTCTACTGAAAACTCAACTATAACTAACTTCGATCGATCGGAGACCAGCTGAGAAATTTGATGCCTACAGTGTACTAATGGCAGGCGAGTGAGTGCTTTCTGCGATTTCAATTTTGAACAAACCTTAACAGAATAATGAACTGTTAGGATGCAATATTGCTAACCAAACAAACAAAACGAATTTAAACACCTTCGAAGCCAGAGTCAGAGGTAGGTTATTTACTGTGCTACAATTCCCAACAAAGACAATAGTAATATGAGGAAACTATGCAGATTTTGATACGACAGTTTATAACATCTAGTATTTTGTAAAATCAATCGGACGGCACCTTATAAGACGTCATCTTATTGAGACTGTTAAACAGAATTTTTGTGCGCATCATTGCCGTTACAGTTTCAGTGTGCAAGTACACATAATTTTTAGGTATCTGCGGTAAATTGTTGCCGTCAACCCTAACGAAAGATGACTTTCGAGCTAAATATCACTCAATATGGACCATAGCTTTCAGATGTAAATGGGGTGTCTGGCCGAACGCTGTCAAACAGAAGCGTTGAACTCGAGTTTTGCTTCCGTTGATGGTACCGGTTAATACGTCTTTGCTTTAACATGCGTGATCTTCGGCGAGGACTTACACGCCGGTGCCACTACCTTCAATCTGGGTAGAACGGTTTGATCATATGCGAACTAATAGATATACGTCGATTGGCATTACGAAAACCGTAAATGGGTATTATCAAGTGATAACAGTCAAGCACATTTCAGGGGAAAATAGTAAAACTATCGATGAAAAAATGATCTACATTTAACTTTGGAAAAATGGAAACAGCTAAAATTATAATGATATATGAAGGACCGTTTCGGAACCGTATCCCGAAGCAATAATTATAACATTGTTCTACATCAACAAATTTTTTTGTTTCGTCCGAAATGACGTGCCTAGTAAAATGAAGTTGGTTTTCTTGAGAAACACCGGTGGTAAGAAAGTGCAAAAGAAGTCGATCGAGAATCGCGTTAGTGCTAACGCGAATTTTGAAACCAAAGTTTGTCCGGATGGTAATTAGGAAGTTCATGCTGATTCCGTTGAACTCACTTAAGGTTTCAATTTGCAAAGCATATCACGAACAACGAGGTATTTGACCGCATTTTGTAATATTGGAATGCCAACCAAACGAATTTGAATGTTTGTAAATGCGCCACTGAGTTTACGTGACAAATCTTGCATTTATTTGAAGGATATGAATGGTTTCATTGACCACCTTGAACACAAGACAGTAAATCAATCTGTTTTACATAATCTGGGAATGAGATTCTAGGGATATTTCACAAGTTAATGCCAAACACATAGTTTTGTATTCATGGAGAGTTTTTTAATAGATCAGCCGTTCTGATAGTGGTGGTTATATCGAGGATGGTGACTTCGAACCTTCAGAGAAATCACTCACCAAACAACTCACGGGAGCTGATGAAGACAAACAACGAGGAGAACATTCACAAGACAGGAATGGGCAGCTTACTGTGGGAGACGGTCCCTACGAACGTAGATGACCCATGGCGCTTGGTTGAATGTATGGTTTAGTCAGAGTGCTGGCTTTCACTGAACAACATTGTAATATGAGGATCTGACGTAGTTTATGGTAGAGCAGTTTACCAAATCCACCGTCGAAATGAACATACGGTAGCCTAAGAGCACAGAAAGTCGGGTGACACATGAGAAGAAAATTAATAATGTGGGACGAGAAAATAAGAATTCGGATGGAAATCCGGTGACACGAGAATCACAGTCTACATGATGATGAAATGCCCATTCGTTGTTATAACTGTCTCCTGCAGGCGGTTCTGGTGCTTCGTTAAAGTTTCCTTCTAGCCGCCTTAGAACAGTGGCGTTGAATTCGGATTTTGTTTGTACTAACGTCCACTAACAGTGAATGTCGTCACAGTACATTATATGACCTCCAACAGTGGTGTGATCTCTCAACCACTGATCTCATTTTAGATGAGGCGGAATTGCCACACATTTAGTGACAGACGCACGCGGGTTGCACCACGGAAGAAGCTTGTAGACACTATCAGATGGTGCCAAGTAAAGACAGTTAAGATATAATGGAAGACATGAATGCAATAGTTGGTGCGTCTTTGCTGAGTTACTTCAAAGCAATGAAAAGATATCCACACACATTTAGCAAGTTTGTCTTCGAACGACACTAACAGCCGGCTTCTTTTGAAGGTAGCATTGAACTTGAGTTCGGCAAATATTGGGGCTTTTCAACACTTTCTGTCGTTCGTTCCAAATAAAGTACGGTGCTTCAGCACAAGACGTCTGCTCACCGAACTTCTTGGTTGAATGAGCGACCAGTGTTGGCCAGTGCATACTGAGTTCATTCAGGATTACGCCGACCGCTGACGACACAAATGACTTCACGATTCTCTTACGGGCATTTGCTGTCAAATCAAGGTGATCTACTAAATCACTGTAGGATGGGGAATGGTGATAGATGTATACATCCGGATGATGTACTGATAGTACGGTGCAACCATTAGATCAACTCATCAATTCGACTTCCTACCACTTGATTAACGTAAAAGTGAAGTCGTGTGGACTACTGCTGGATGATCTAGCCCTCCTTACTAGCGCGTAACGTGGTTGTGCCTTTGCCCCAACTTAGTATACCTCACACTGAACCCAACTATTATAAGTTACACTACATTACTTAGAATACGCTGCCTAGTCTGCGTACAACAGGGATGGCTTCTACTCGGAAGTCGAACGCTTTGGTAGTTGATACCTCCCGCTAAAGTTGACTACGAGGAGACCGTTACTTGGAGCTAATACTGCGTCAACTGTGCACAACTGAGAGAATATACGACCAGTTGCCCTAGCTTAACCTACTGCATCATCTATGTCTACGCTGGACATAATCAGATGTGAGGCGTTATTTTCAACTAAAAACTCCGCACACGAGTTGCATAGCCTACTGTTTATATTTCCATCATAAAAGGAGATGCAGACAATCGACCATATATTCGACGACGGTGAATGGCGAGTTCGCGTGTTCAAAACAGTTGATTCTTCTGGATTTTTCAATGACGACCACAGTTCAGACGAAGAACATTTGCCCTTATTACGCTTCTCCATCTGTACTGTGGCACGGCTAATGAAACCGAGCAGCGTAGCATTGGAGTATGTGCTGTCTGTAGCCCTTCATCTTATATGTCCTGATAGGCAACTTTTGGACTGAACTGTTTCAGACAATCCGATGCAACGGGGTACTTTTACGAAGGGACTTGGAAGCGTTGTGACCCATGTCGATAACAAACCGGTTTAGCCGGCTAGAAAAAGCGCAACGAGTGAAAATGTTTTGAAGGCAACAGAATTGTTCTTTTTGTTCTTGTAAGTAAGTGGTTATATCATGTTGGGGATTAAAGTACGTCATCCGTTTGCATAAGTATACTTTACATCGGCATTGGACAATTCAGTCATTGACAGTTGTGCATTTGTGAACATAGGTGCGTTGCTTAGAATGAATTTTATAAACCCTTGGTCGTATTGGAGCGACTGTATGATGGTGAGTCTAATAACGTCGCGAATGTTCTGGTCTCCTCTGATCTACAGATAGTCAGCTTACTTACAATAAGACCATCACAAAATATGGCACTAGTGCGCACAATATTTCAGGTTGATAAACATAACTCACAGCAGTTTAGAAGGCTACCCGCTGTCGTTCTCAGAAGTAGTAGTCCCGGTGATCTATAGTCTTGATTGCTTCATTCTGAAATGGAAATCTGTTTTGGCTTGGTAGACGGAATTCAAGTCATTCTTTTTATACCCCGCTTCTTTCCAGAAAAACCAATGGATACATCAATTACTTATATTTCTACTAGCAGTCGATATCTCTAGGTTATTTAAGGACTTAAAAGCCAAGATTAGAGAAAACAATCAAGACGCTTCGAAAGGATCCCATTTCTGTCGTCTTCTGTTATTTACTTCCTAATTTCTCGCTAACGATGGTGATAGAATCCCAGGCAAACACACTAAACGGACCATTCATTTAATCAATTCAAGTGAGAAGGTGACTCCGTAACTGCTATCTTCCCATTTATTTTCAGTGTTGTTCATCAAAGTTATCAAGCATTTCCAAATCACCTCTAGACTAACTGCGCCTCCAGAAATAATAACTCTCACACAGTCCTGTGGTTATAGCTGCCGTTCATTAAAAGTGAAGCGTAACTGTGAAGAAGATAGGCATGCGGAAACGACCCAGCCGTATGCCAAAAGCACTCACGAAATATCGACATAAACGCATCGATTCAAAGACGTTTCAGTGAGTAGGTCAAACTACGCCATATGGAACCAGGTTTCTGTGAGTCGTACCCAGCATGTTTCTTACCGCCCTTTCCATATACTTCCCAGATAATGGTATGAAAATTCCGTTTGACGAATAAAATAAGGCGGAGCCGAATATTACCGTTTTATTCCGCCAATTACCCAAATTGGCTCCATCTCACTGGACGACCATGAACCTGTCAATGTAACTTCCGCCTTTGTCACTCACATTCATTTGGCTTCTCTACACAAGTATGCATTCGGGTGGATAAAATCAGATGAACAATCTAATGTAGTACAATCAAGTATATTCCACCGGCCACTCGCACAAATCTGCACAAAATTTGCGTTCCACCTCAAATGGAACAAAGCACGCTTTTCTACTGTCACCTTTACAATTCTGGTGTTACAGTTCACCAGGATATCACTTTTGCCGGTTTACAGAGAAAGTCTCCTTATGTCCTGCATTGCTTCACTCTGGAAGTGAAGTCCAAAGCCGAACGTCGCGACAGTCCAGTTACTTTAAGTCGCCATCGTGAAACCCAGCGAATGTCGTCTGGTCTCTTTTCCGCTTCTTCATACACATCAGCTGATCTCAAAGTTGGTCACTGTCACATGATCGCTTCAATATATTTCAACAAAATGCCCTTCACGACTGGCAAGTTAGGATAATCCACGCAATATTGTTGGAAGAAATTCCGGCAAAATTTCTGTCTTACTTCTCAAACGTGATTTGCCAGGATGCGCAAGTTGTCCAGAATACCGAACGTTCAAATTTCAGCAGTCCAGTTATTTCGAGTCTCCATCGTGAATCCGGGCGAATATCGTCTTCAACATGGTGTGCATCATCGTCCATCACATTCGCAGGCCCATTCTCCATCCACACATCTTCGTTGTCTCTTTTGGAAAACATGAGATGATTTTGCTCAAAATGTACGGCGATCTCCACTTTCCACTTTGCTGACACGACCTCGATTTCACGTTACGAATAACTAGCGATTTGCCTGCCGGAAGATATGTGGGAGCGTCTTCTCCAGTGTTCCACATACTCCGGCACTTCGACCGGTGGTTTTTCAAATTATAGTGTTACACAATAGCGGTGTTTGAATACTTCGCGCCGTTTGTTCAAAATGCTGCACACACTCCGACTTCAGCTTATGAGGTTTCTTTTACAGCCTTACTGCAAAACATCTCAGGACGTCAAATTAACCAACCACATGGAACTGAACAGCAGGATATATCAACCAGCGATAGAGATCTCTTCTCAGTTATGTTGTGCAACGTTCGTTGTCTGTAGACGTGAGAATGCAATGTGGTGCATCACTTGTGTACTTGTAAACCGTAATCCGCAGTTTGACCGATTTGGTTAGGAAATGTTGTGTCACATCACAGACGTTGTTGTGTACACGAAAGCAATATAAGTTTTCCATTTTCATAGTTAAATCAGTCAAAGTGCGTAAGAATCTTTTTATTTCATTTTTCGCCTTGCATACCTCTTCATTCGTGAAACATTCGACTACGGGCAGAAACGTTGTGATTCAAAAGACTTATGATCCATAGAAAGTGTAATGATATTTGCAGCACCGTGTGCTTGTCTTCCACAAACACAATCAAGTCAACTAAGTTTGTTCTATTGACAACATTATGACAATTGTGCTCACTGTTCCTAAAACAAGCAAAATCTCCATTGGATGATGAATTATTCTTGTGCTGTAGAGACATACATATGTTATTATCTTTCACACTTTGTTACAACGCGTATTTCTAATACGGGCTATTAGTCTTTCATAGAATTTCTCCAGGTGTTGATCCACCGAGCCGTTTCCTTTCGTTGTTAATTGGGATTTTCGTTTAATACAGTTTTCCCATCTGGGAATACACAAATACGCAAATATTCCTACCTCTTGAGATTCGCTGCACTGTTGCATCTCGAATGTTTACTTCGCATATTTTGGGCATCCAACTAGCATATATTACCGCCATGGCGATTTGGCAGATGAGTCGAGGGATCATTTCACTACATCTGCATACTATTGTAATTTGGACAGCAAACTTCAAACAAGTGATTCTCTAGCACAGTCAGGGTATTAGACCATTTCACGTTGATAAAGTATGTCGCAAACATACAATCGGCGAATCCAAGTGGAATTATTTCACACAGGCAACGCTACTGTCAAGATTATTTTTAGAAATTGTAAGCTACCTTCTAGTACAAGGCTGTCGTGCACTGCTCCCCAATTAACAAATGCATGATTTGACGTTTCTGATAACATGCCGTAATCAAATAAGTGTACACTTCGGAGCTCAACAAGGCGGACATAATTATTATCGGCATGATAATTATCACGAGGATGTAGAACCGTAGTTTTCATTCCAGATGACACAAACGCACGTTCGTCTATGTTGTCAAAGCTGACTCGCTGCGTCATACTTGAATTGATTGCAGGCAGTAGTCCTTAAACCTGGAGGTGAAACCAAAACAGGTGGAACTGAATGGTATTTGTAGAACTCAATCCTCAACTCGATTGTCTGATGCTAATTAACACCTGATTCCCCAATTCCAGCACTTGTGATTCGGTTATTTGTTGCACCTTCTTAACCACAGAATGTGTTTTCTACCTAGAACGATACGGTCAGTATACCGTGAGTAATTGCTCTATAGGTGAAAATAAGCTTGTGGTAGGTTGCTTTATATGATATTTCATGAGTCATAAATTACTGGATTCATCCGATTAGTAATTCTATGTTAGTTCGATGAAAACTCTTTTGTTTTGTGGTAAACTCAAATGTTTCAATAAAATATTTTGAAGTTACATTATAAATGGTGTCTTTTAATTCAGTCCTCTCAGGAATAGACTGGCAACTCTTTCAGAGTGCAAGCGCCTTCCTCCGAAATATCGGCCGGTATATTTTTAGTCGGTGTCCATTCTTCATCCCATTCAACTGACCCATCATATCCGGAACTGACTGTGTGAGGATTTGATTCAATATTTTGATTATTTTTTGGACTGGCACATTCATTTTGTGTTACCGGACTTCTGGTAGCTTCAAGCCAACGTCGATGCATCGGAAAATTTTAGCTTGCTACGTATAATAAGTAGCTGAGATCGGTGCGTGCTTATTTTCAAACTGAGCTATCGATTTGGTTGATGACTGTTGATCACTGTTTGCTCTTAGAAGGAAGTTAACTAATGAAATGCAATAACATTAATCAAAATGGACAACGCAGCTTAAAAAAGTCTTCTTCAACACACGTTTAAACAGACATTATGGTGGAAACCTGTTGGTGAGTAGCTTTACTGCTAAACAAGTACAGACTTTAAATACAAAAGCCCCATGAAAACGAGCAACATGATGGAACGAATTCAGCTATGTTATGCTATATAATAGTGTGAACAATTCATGTGAACTATTTGTTTGAGTGAAGGTGAGAGTGTTGTTTTTACATCACCTGTGCACTTATGCATCTGAAACAGCAGTGTTACAAATATATGGTGGGAAAATTTTATGCCATATCACTGACAATACTCCGCACACCATAACAATTGCGGCTTCCCACGTTTCCAGTTGTGTCAACCAAAATCGATGCAAATATCCGTCGACTTATTTGTTCATCTACATACTCTTTCAGATCTGCAAACTTCGACCATAAATACACCAGGTACATTGACGGTAGCATTTGTGTTAGAGTTCATCGCAAAACTGTTATGGTTAACTGAACGTATTTCATGTAAAGTGTGCAATCATCTTTACGCTTTGATGTGTTAGTGTTTCACGCAACACGACCACGTCAGTGCAAAACTAACCTATAACGGACGGTAGTACGCAAATCTGATTCAATGTCCTGCGTGGTTACAAAACAATCTTGAGCACAATCACGCTAGAATCAGCCTGTGATCATTGAATTCACGGGAACCTCACAAACACACTTTGTGTGTGAGTAAACTTTGAGCTTGCGGATGTATAACAACAACGATAGAGGAATGATTGATAAGCGCTGTTGTAAGACTCAATCATATCTGTGACGACTTCGCGTTGATCCCGTTGTGCAGCTGTTCACTTGATTAGACGGCGTTGATCAGTGCACTAGTATGCAAATCTGTTCAGTTTCGTTCGATAATCACTATTGTTGGGCAACAAACATCATTGACGAACCTACAGAGACCCCGATAACAGTACGAGAACAATATCCCGACAACTTAGACACCCGATTCACGCACTTGAACTTCATCAGACCAATTTCGGAAATGATAAATATACTTATGGCTGGGTCTCTGTGGGAATCTAACAGCTTTTATGCATATATTAGGGGGAGTTGGATGTCACGTGAGCGTAGACTGGAAGGGTTGTTGCGTTCAGATCAACGTCAGGTTGTGGTGGGGCAGAATACAAACACAATATTAATAAGCATATTGGATGAACCAAACGGGATTATAAGCAAGCTGAGATTTAGAATTAAAAAACGGAAATATTTTGCCGATCATTCCTGATACTCACCTTGTCGAAATTATAGTCGACTAGGAGAGAACGATACCAGTATTCCGAAAATAATTCTGCAGTTCACCAGGAAATCATAGTTAAGGTTGGTAAATCACGGTGAGTCACTCCGTCATTCTGATACTGCATGCTTTTAATTAGCATAACTGTTCGCATGCAAGATATCCCAGATCCGCCCTTCTCCTACTTCTGTCTTCAGGTTCTACTGAGTGCTGATATGAGCTACACTGTTCTGATGCCACGCTACACATCTACACAATGAATTGCCTAGCATTGACTTGGTTCCAAAAGTACTGTCACCATCGACATTGGTAGGGCGGTCGCCCTAAGATATCGTTAGTTCGAACATGAGGTCGTATTTGTCAAATTTTAGATTCTGTGAGACTACGAGCCTGTTGAAACAAGGTTGTGCTGTGAAATTCTGTTGGAACATTGTTCTGAATGATGACGTTTCAGCTGATAAGATTTCAGCCACAGTCTGTTGCGAGCCTAGCTGTGGTCGATCAGCAACAATCAGCCGAAAATGTCAACCAGCTGTTGCGTTGAACCACGTTGTTCTCCCATAAAATCGTGCTGGTTTTCTAATAATTTGAAATTGCCTATCGCGGTTCAGAATTCTGTCATGATTTTTCTCGATTGGTAGTCCGGCGTGCGAAATGGTGTCAGAGGATATAAGGATGCCGTCGTGACGTGTCGGACAGTGAGCAGTTAGGAGAGGCATGATGAATCTGGAAACAGAGGCCTGGTGACTTCGATGTGTTGAGCAGTATGTCTGAGCGATCAAATGATCACCAAGTGGCGAAGTTCCAATATTGCGTTGGAGACGAGGTCAAACAGAGCTTGATGAGTTTCAGTTTTTCTGACAATGAGGACAAGAAGGTCCTGAGTGTAGTGTTGACAGGATTCCAGAAATATTGTCTCGGAAACGAAAACAAAAATTTTGTGTGTCCAATACGTATAATGAAACTGTCATTAAGCGGAAGCTATCAGTCAGCATGTGACCACACAGAAGGAACTGGCTGGGTCTCACAATGTTTGCAAGTGTATGAAGAAGTCTTATACGTTAACAAATGTTTCGTGCTTTCAGCCCGCTGCAGTGACTAATAGATTGCTGAGAATGGGATATCTAACACGTTCTTAGTGCATTGATATTTTTCACAGCCAAGCGGCCGCAAACAACGAAAATGAAACGGAGCTCAATGCCGTAATCCGGGCATGAGCCAAGCCAGAAGTATAGCTCTGCCTTTTTTAAGGCGGAGACCATGAAAGACAGAGAGAGGAATGTCCAGCCTTTCGAAAACTCTGCATGAATTGTCGAACGATCCGTTTCGCCAAACAAAGCAAGTTCCAATCCTCCAAACTGATCAGTGATGTGTGGTCGGAACGGGGAATTCTGGATGGTGTTCGAGATGCACCTGGATGCCATTCAGACAATGCACTGTGCGACTTTCCAGTCTATTAATTGCTTTCATTTGTTAGTGATTCCACAATCGTCCGACGTGTAGTCTCTTGTGGTTAATTGAATTTTGGGTTGTATGCCGGTTACCGTTAGCCTTTGTTCAGCAGCGAATGCCGTCTTGGTTGAGTTACCATCCAGGGCAGCCCCGTTAGTCATCTTTGGAAAATTCAGGGAGCTGTTGAATCGCTTGCTCGTGCTGAAAGTAATAACTCTGGAGATCGATGTGGTGGAACGAATGTATCACTTCAACCAAATCATCCGGCGACACCAAAACTACCACGCTGACTGTCATTATTCGATGACTACGTTGAATAGAGCGGTTTGAGTGAATGCCGAATGGAAGAATACCGGGCAATATAGTGAGAATAAACTTTTGTGGTGATTATTCAAAATGTATCAGTTCCATAGATCTTGTAAACTAGATGCCACGTTGTGTCTAGTAAAGACTGAGTAGAGCGAACAATGCAGTTTTTATTAATCCCACAGTCGTATAGAATACTGGGCCAGTGCATATGCAAGTGGGTGTACTGACGGCAAATTAGGTGTCAAACGAGTAGAAGCACTTGGACAAAGATGTGTGAAGAAGGGCCAAACCACTCTCCGAATAAGAGGTCAGTGCAAAAACGGTGGAAACTAAAGAAGATCATCGAGGCAGGCACGATTCAATTCACCGTAGAAAACCGAAGCCGAATTTGTGGCGTACACGAAAATATCATTGATATGAGGGAGCATTGAGAGACCAGGAGTGCCTACTCAATAGGGAAGCTGTGAAAACATTGAACGTAAATAAAAGCAGATAAGTGAATCCCACTTACACGAAACAGAGTGGATCGTCGTTCAGGTAATATTGTCTACCCGCAAAAATTTATTGTTTTTGTCTGTGTTGTGCGGCGTTTAAAGCAGAGAACAGAGCGATTATGACGCATGAAGTGAAAAAGAATGATCGAATAGAAACCGATACTAAATAATCCCATAGATTAAGCAAAACATTGCTAAAAACAAGTTCAACAAAATTCATCAACTTGACTATGTATCATGAACAATAGAAAAGGACATCGGAAATTTGGAGTTGATCGTTTTGAACGTATTCATATCAACTATTCTCTCCCAGGCGACCGAAACTGGCACCATGAATCTAGAGTTAGATCACCATGAGGAAAATACATCCGACAAATTAATTCACTACGCCTGATTATAATTTGGTTCTTGTGGCAATTCACTTATTGAAAGTCGCCACCGTGAAACCTAGCGAATATCGTCTAGTCTCTTTCCTGCTTCTACATACACATCGACTGATCGCACAGCTGAACACGGTCACTTGAACGTCTCAATATATTTCAATTGAATCCTCTTCACTATATGCTACACCCCGTTGAATCTCATTGGGCATGTTAGGATAATCCACGCAGTATTGCTGGAAGAAATTCTAGCGAAATTTGGGCATACCGCCAAAATCCTATTACGTCACTCCAATCCAAGATTCTTGCGGTT
>QNGE01005302.1:19671-45856 GCA_008508345.1 Paragonimus westermani | reverse complement strand
AGCATTGTGTACTGAAAATAAGTTTTATTTTCAAAACGTGATCTAAACAAACAGACGGGGTCGCTTTGGGTAGCCCTGTAGGAGCGACTTTGGCTGAATTATTTATGTCTATAACTGAGCTCCGCCTCACGAATACACTACATGACAACCGGATTTATCGTCGGTATGTTTATGACATAATAGAATTCGCATAGGACAAAAGGACATTATAAAAACTCTTGGGTACGTTGAAGTCCTCGCGCCAAAATCTAACGTTATCATTTAGGTTTAAAAAAGAAAACACATTCGCTTTTCTGAATACCAGCATTAAGCGACCCGACCAAACAACGAAAGCTGGCTGTTTCGATCGCTAGACCCTGCTTGAGACTGGTCATGTGGTCGACCCGACAAACGCTTTCTGTGTATTGTATTGTTCGGATTGTCGCCAACTACCGGAGGTGCCAATCGATCAATGGCTTGTTCATTTTGGAATAACCACTCTGACTCGGACTTCCATGCTGCTTGTGTTTGCCTCGTTTTGTCGTTTGCCCGAAGACCACTTGGTGATAAATGTGTGATGGTCAACTAAAAATCGATGCAGGGTGCCCGGTACGTTTTTCTAACCTCACTGAAACCTGACCTCTTAAGGCTGCAATAGTGAAACGACCCAAGCGCACATTAAACAGGAACTTCAGCTGTTGTACGAACATTTCGTGAAGAGGTCTGTTCCCAAACAGAACTGCAATAGGGCAGGAGTGAGTTTACGCTGATGCAACAGAGTTGATGATCAAATGTAGACCGACCTTTCAGGTTTCTGAAAATGAAAAAGACCTCTGTGAAAAGAAAACAGCCTTACGGAGGCTCTTTGTGAGAACTGGGAAGGTGACCGGCAAGGCAAGCTAAAGAGACGGAAAAGTTACTTTTACCCAGGGATGGCAAAACGCTGTCTTCTCTTATTCGCGCTAGTACAGACCACCCATATATCAGAGAGAAGTGATTCATGTACACACGGATTGTAGCAGCTACTTAACAATGCTTTAGGACACAATTTAACTGGCGACAGTCAGCTCAGTCAACTGTGAATGACGGAGAGAAGGTGGTTGTTTGACACTCTGGGCGTTCCTACGTAGAAACCTGATGCATGTTTGAAGGCTAAATTGTTGAGACACGTGAAACCTCCTCATGGCGACCTTCCGTTTCCAGCCCTTTTCATAACTGGTGAAGACAAACTGTTCTGGTATTGATATGTTCGCCGAGCTTGGCATTTAGGTTGCAAACGTTTCATCACCAGGCGAGGTGACATCATCAGTGCGCAAGTGTTTCAGCGTATATTGAATGTGAAGATTGATCGATGCCTGCTCTTATATAGGAGAGTGAGTTGACCTACTAGCCTGGATTCTGGTTGGTCGCTTTCCGTCGTGTTTGGCCTCTGGTCCGACCACCATTGGTTGATTTTGTCGTATCAGTTCAAGTTTCTCTGTTTGGGTTTACCGGTATTTGGGCTCGATGGCGTTTACGTCTCCTCAAATCCTTGATTCGCATCGGTTCGTAGATTTTGTCTAGCTCGATGTGTTTGTTTATTGAACCGGTTGATGAGTACCAAGCTTCGAGAAATTCTCTTGCATGTTTGGTATTTGCGGTGTTCAAATTGAAGGCGTGTCCAGTTTCATCCTCGTGGACGGAGATCAGGGAAAATTGATCGTGTCTCTTGATGGCCAGTTCGTGTACATATATTCGTGTTGATAATTTCCGTCCGGTCTGGCCGACATAGTGTTGTCCACAGTTATTGCATTGGATTTTGCAAATGACATTTCTTCTGTCGTTGGGTTTGGATTGTTCCTTTGGTTTTGATAGTATCTTTCGTAATGTTGCTGTTGGCTTGTGTGCTAGCATGATACCATGTGTTCTCAGTAGTCTGGCGGTCATTTCTGATACGGTTTTGATGTATGGTAGTGCAATTCGTTTTGTTGGTGGTTCATTAGAGTTGAGCTTTCTGTTTTTTCTGTAATAGACTCCGTCTGATGAAGTTTCACGGGTATCCGTTGCGAAGAAAAAATCGGTATAGATAGTTTTATTCTTTTCTCCGGAGCTCTGCGGTGCTGCAATGTGTTTCAGCTCGTTTGAACAGGGTTCGAATGCAGCTTCTCTTGTGGCGGACTGGGTGGTTGCTGCGAAAACTAAGGATTTGGTCCGTGTTTTTTTTCCGATAAACTGAGGTCTCTAGTGCTCCGTCAGGTTTGCGGTTGATTAGTACATCTAGGAACGGTAGTTGGTTGTCGGTTTCAGTCTCCATCGTGAATTTAATATCGTTGAAAACGTTGTTCAGCAGTCTGTGTATGTCCTCAGTCATTGAGCGTTTGAGGATTACGAATTTATCGTCAACATATCGTATCCAAAGTTTCAGTTTGATCTTTGGTAGCGCGATGTTCCCTAACCTCTTCATGACCGCCTCTGCGGTAAATCCGGATATGGGCGAACCCATTGGAATTCCTTTAAGTTGTTGGTAGATTTGGTCATTGAATTTGAAGTACGTCGTCAAACATAGCTCGATGAGTTTGCATATGCTCTCCGGTTTCAATGATTCATTTGGTCGGGAATTTTCTTCTAACAGCTTTCGCAGCATCTCTTTGGCTAGGGTGAGGTCAATGGATGTGAAGAGTGCTGTGACATCATACAGAATCATTGTTTCGTCTTCTTCTATCCTCACGTGTTTTAGTTTGTTCAAGAATTGTACAGCATTGCTGATGGAATGTTCTAGTCCGTCGACGGGATATCGTAGCCGTTTGAATAGGTCTTTGGCCAAATTGTGGGTTGGTGTACCCGGAAGAGATACAATTGGCCGTAGTGGGATACCATCTTTGTGTATTTTTGGTAGTCCGTAGAATTGAGCAGTGGTTGCATCTTTCGACTGCATTTTCGAACGCTCCTGTTTGCTTATCTCGTACGAAGCCTTTTGCTTTTTTAGTGCGCTGTTGATTTTGTTGGCCACTTTTTTGGTGAGATCAGCATTGAGTACGCGGTAGGTGGTTGTGTCGTTGAGCAATTGTTTTGCTTTCTCCACATAGTCTGCCTTGTCCATGATAACTGTCATCCGTCCCTTATCGGCTGGCAAAATGATGATGCTGTCATCCTTTTTGAGGTTGTTCAAAGCTCGTTGTTCGCGTTGGGTAAGGTTATTGGGTGGCCTAATGCGGATCAATACTGGCACGATAGTTTGTCGGATTTTATACTGTGCCTCTCCCGGCAAGACGTTAGATTTCATTATGTGTTCCAAGTTTGCCAAGTATTCTCTGTTTGGTGCATCTTTTGTGTTAAAATTGAGTTTTTTAACAAGTACATCTTGCTCGTCAATGGATAGTAGATGGTTTGATAGGTTTCTGATCACGTATAGATGCTGGAGTTAGCATGCTTCTTCGACAGTTTTGAGAGCTTCTCTTCAAGGGCTATTCTCTTTTTTTCGCGGCCCTTGCTACTCGCTGTCCTATCGCTGTCTCTAATTTCTGTAGCTGATATTTAGCTTTTATTTGTTTACAGTCTTCTCTTTTGGCTGTTATGATGTTCTCGTATTTCCGTAACCGATTGTGAGCATCGGTTATTAACATACGTAGCATCCGTCTTCCGCTTTGTCTTGCTATTTCCCAGCTCGTGAGTGATTGAGTGGTGGTCTGTAGTTGATAATTGGAGGGAGAATGTCTTGACGCAGGCATTCATGCAAGAAGAATAGTTGCTCACGTGTGGAAGCCCCTCTGCATGCAAAGGTCTCCCAACAACGAGCTGCTTTTAGCGTTGTGCGCCCATGTAGGTTTCTGATGGTTGGAAACAGTGGTGGTGTTGTCTGTAGCTGGGGTTGTTGATTTTGGTATTGATATGTTCGCCTGGTTATGAAACGTTTGCAACCTAAATGCCAAGCTCGGCGAACATATCAATACCAAAACCATCAACCCGAGCTACAAACAACACCACCACTGTTCCCAACCATCGGAAACAAACTGTTCTCCTAACTAATTGCATCCTTTCGTTTTAAGCGGGTGACTGGAGAGGAACTCTGTGCTTTGTGTTGATCAGCAATCATTCTCATACTAAGAAGAGCGCCAGAACATCACATACCAGCTACGGTGGTACACGGGTTTTGAGACAAGAACGCGGATGGCAGAAAGGTTATTTATTCGGAAAACCAATCCATGGGTTATGCGTTTCAACAGGACCACAAACAAAAACACTCATCTGCGTACGTCACAGTGGCCACGGACGCAAATGCTCAGTTCCTTTACGTAACAGAAACCTTTTCATGCTACTCTACACTCCAGTGTTCTTATTATATTTTTCCTGCGGCCATTATGATATCAAAACCCATGCTCCTTCCCACTACTGAATAGTAGTGATGTGAGTAGTATAGTAGAATCGCTCGCCCTCACTAGACTAGGACTGTATACACTCATAGTTCTGAATCACAAAGATAACTAGATAAAAGAAGACAGGGAAGGTTTCTTGCACGGGTGCTGGTGTGTCGTTTACACCTTCACATTGTAACAGACAAGAGGACAACGTTTTCTCGTGTCAATCAATGGTGGTGGTAGTGTTAGACCTAAACGCTGCTTTTGAGTAAATTACATTGCACACTCGCTGGTATTGCGTCTATTACAGCGGAGTCCCGATAAAGTGCGTCAAATTGTACCAGACATTGTGTACATGCTCTGATCACGGAGCGCACGTAGCTGACTCGAACATTTTTCACCCCAACTGGGGCTCAACAGGAGTGTCCGATCTCCCGTTGTCCGTCAGCTACGTGACAGACGATATTCTGGAAGTAACATTTGGATGTTCTGTCGAACATGGAATGGGACTTCAATTCCATAATAAAATGATCGACCTTATTTTGCTAAGTCCCTATGATGAAAGTAGCAAATTACGTAGTACCAGCTGAACAGAATGGATTGTCCACACACCGAGCTCTTTTTGTTTTCAAAGAACAAAGTTTTGCTACCACATTCGGTTGGCCCTATCAATGTCGCCACCGACAGACGGCTGAAGAGCGCCGATGAATTCACCTCCCTATAGTCATCTCATCACTTAGAAGTGCTGCTTACGAGTTCCTATTGGATTGTTCCTTTCGGTACAGGCACCATCGATTGACCCAGAACCCATAAAAAAGAATAATCGCGGCAATAACGTTTATTTGGAAGGGCGGGTCAGGTCAGAATCAGGCCAATGGGGCACTAAATTTACAGGGCGACATGATCAAAATGCATGGCCGACGAGATGCATGGCAAATCAAACAACACGATCATATATGGCAGTCAGATCAGAAAGCGAACGCGTGAAAACAGTTCGGATAGCGTACAGGCATTCGATAGAATGGCTGCATTCTGATCAACTGAGTGAGTGAATACAGATCGATCCACCCGGAGTCCGATCGATCAGTCGATATGACGTGATTCGCTCTGGCTGCTACGTTAGGAGATTCGCATCCTAACAGGCGTCCATAATGACTGGAAAAAACAGGCATGAGGCAACAACGCGCTCCACCAAAATAAAAATGACATGCAGGTCTAACATTAGAGATACCAAGATTACACAAGGAGAGGAAAAACTTAATCCAAACGTGGCACAAGGCTTAACTATTATTCAAAACTAGCCGATTTAGTTTTCATAATAAATCTCAGACCCTTGTTGAAATGACGAAGTGGGAAGGTACACTAATGTGATGCGGCTAATAGTCTTTGTGTTGTATGTATTGGACAGCGACAAATATTGAATTTTCGAAATTACCCAGATTACCCTGGGACCTCGCGTGTATATTTTAGAGTTCACCTACTAACACGCGTTCAGTCGCTCGCTGACCCAGCATCAAACGGACTGGCTTCTCCTCGACTATTTCTGTTCACTCAATCTTACCTTCTGCATTAAACTGTATCTGTCATACCGAAACATGCGTTGTCAGATTGTCAACTGGAGCTAGCTCAAGAGTACATTGAGGATCGCGGCTTGTATGTCCATGGGCTTGCTCGCATCGATAAGCGCGGCTGATGTGGGCAGCCGTTGTTCCACGAAGAACATTATCTATGCATTTGTGGGTTACACTAACCAAGGTAGTTCGCCAATGACTGAACCTAACTAATACAATGGCTCGAGCGACCTAGCCAATTAGAATACTTGACACCCACCTGGCCGTTTGCATCACTGTACCGAGCCAGACAGGCAGCTTGTCTGCCAACCGAATGGACGGGTTTTACGTGTATCTGCATGGTGCAAGTGCACCTTTTAGAAGCCGTCGTACGCGCTTTGCTGTATTACATCATGACGTAAATTAAGCGCAGTACGCCTCAGTTCTTGCCCCTTCTTAGTATTGCCCCTATGTCCCATAGCAAGTTCTCAGACAAGTTGTACGTCGTTATGTCTGCAAGACAATGACTAAATGCTTGTATTCAAGGTTGCCGACTTACCTGTTACTTAGATCACCCATTACGTTTGAGTTTCTCATATTATAACCGGGAATCTTAATGCTAGAGGAAAGCCTCTATCAGGCGTAAAACTTGCAAATGGGTGAACCTGATCCTGTGGTCAGGGAACAAATTGGGCAACCACTTTTAAAATTAACGTAACGGCCGAACGTTCGCAGAGTAGGCAAAATAGCAAACTGCAAAATATCAGCGGTAAACAGTCCAGCGTAGACCATCGGACTTCTTAACTTCTGTTTGATTAGAAGTACCCTGTTAAATTCCTTTTCATGAGAGAGTCAAATGAGTCCTTTTTGGTGGATTGCCGCGACAGATCAATCAACGTGCTGGAGATCAGGTAACTTTGTGGCAGTAAAAGAGATCCATTAACTGACGGCGATAATTCTGGGCCATCTCTCTAGTCCTCTAGTTTGGGACTCCAAACCCACACATACACTGATCATCGTAACCATATCGCACCGCGTTTCAAGTAATGCATCGCTCATCGAGACCACCGTGAATCAGTTTGTCTACCCCTCAAAATGAGACCTACAGTACGGACTACTCACATGCAGTGAGCAGTAACTGTCAACGGAATAAAACTTTAAAACAGATCGTTCCCTCGATGGTTTTGAATAACATAGAGAGAAGGCAGTTAATGTAAGAGTCCCTTTGCTAACAATACCATCTCGTTTTTAACGAAAATCACCGAACCTCCGGAATTTGGATTCACACACTTCGTCAACAGTGGCTACAATTATCTTATATAAAAGTGATGCATGATTTGATATTGAGTCATGCATTAAATATATTCATATTCGAGGCAGCCTATCAGAAATGGACGTTTCTTAATATTTGCATCGGGCTGTATCATATATAGATTAAGTAACTCTCAGAGGTAAGTCGTGTATTTTGAGTGAGGCTTGGAAAGATGTCAGTTAAATGTTTAGAATTTTTGAACGACCCAACTACTGGAAGGATTTGTGTGACGATGGATGTACGATACCTCCATCATTAAACGCGATGGAACTGGGATATTTTGGAAGAGAAGTTCCATGAACACAGGAAAGCAGATATGCATTGAAATATTTCTTGAGAACCGCAATTATATTTCTTACGTCTGAATGTTGCATCCATTCTCTACCAGCCGAATAAATCGCAGCATCAACAAAGGTTGGGCCTCTTTAGAATGTAAGGATGCTGTGTTTAGAGAATGAGTTAGCCATGATGATGTGCGGTTCTGGAGTGGCTGTAGGATTTTTGTTTTTCAGAATTCAAACTATTAATGCAACCAAAACGTTGTGTTTTCTATGTATGACAGGGTACGCAGAACGGCAAGAGTGGAGTCTGTCAGAAAAACATTCATGACTTGTAGCTCACCAGAATTTTAATTTCTCCACTGATGTTAGCGACGACACAGGTGACATATTTTCGTGAGCCACACTTCTGCTAGGATGCGTAAACGGGGAAGTTCCTGGAAAGGTCTCACGACCGGTTGTGCGGAGTGGCTGTCTTTGAAGGGTGTCGCAAGCGGTCACCATTGTGGGCGTTGTAGAGAGCCTCATGCTGTGCTAATTTTGATTCTTCTTTGGTTGCAATAAATATCCTCATTGCTGACGTCGGTCTGAAGGCAAGATGACGAAAGTGCCAGGATGAATTATCATGCAGGTGTTTTTATACTAACCGTTTTATTCCGAGGCATGCGGGTTTGAGGGTAGTGTCTGTCGAGTCAGTCGTGGATGACTTCGCACTATTGAGAAGCGCTGGATGTACTACTGGACAGCCATAGTCAGTTCTTACTGTTCATCCACGCTACTCACTCACTGGACTTTGGCGTTTTGTATCAACGGTGTTAATACATATCGAATGAATCAACCTCGGTAATACACGGGTCGGCAAGATTTTGACTCTCTTTCGGGGTTTTAACGGTGCTTTCAACACCCCATGTAGCATTCCGGTGAATCGGCATCTGTAGTTGTTGGTAAGATTCCCCCATTTGAACGGTATACCTAGAACTCTGAATGCTGTTTTAGGCGAGGCAGATACAATGGTGGTTTCACTTACTTCCAAGGGTCAGTCGTCAAAAAAGGTGATACAACTACATCGTTCTGCGTTTTGTGGTTATGTTGGGTTTCGCGGTGATTCACGGTCTAGGCAATTTCGACCAATCTGTCTCGAAGCTATTACAGTCTGATTGCTAACCTGCCTCTCAGGGTAGCAGATAATATATAATTTGCATATGCCATTTGGTCCAACTGATCGTTGGGTTTGTTTAGGACAAAGCTAAAACCAAAAGATGATGACAGAAGTTCAGTGTTTGTGGACTGAACTTACTAATCTCTATTTGTGGTGGATCAGTTTGACGTTCTACTAGATCTGGGCGCAGTGAAGCAAGTGGGTTGGGGATCCCGTCGTATGTTACTCGTCGTGATTGATGTAACAACGGTAGCGACAATTTCTGGGTGAATAATTGAACTTTGTTTGAAAAGTTGTCAGGTAGGGCTTGATAACCTGGTTGCGCGTGCAAATCGGAATTCTTCGACTGACCAACAGAAACATTTGTCGTCGGTTTGTGGCTAGTGGCATAGGTGTTCAAATGCAAAGTAGGTCCCAAATACTCTGGTTGCGTCGTCAGGTCAATATAAATTAGTCGGAGTTTAACAGGCTTTGTCTTGCTGCGTGACAGAATGACGACGTCTGAGAAGAAATACGCCCAAATGGGGTCGCTTCTTTGGGATGTCTCAGGGGGTAGGTCGGCCGAAGCTAACTGGGGTGTCAGCTGATGAGTTGTATCAATTGCGGTTGACGCAGTTGCACTTTACTGGATCAGGATAAGAATGAGAATTGTAGGCGACCACAGACGTCATGATACGACTAGTTTGTGCTTGTTACTGCCACATTATTGTCATATGACTGTCCTTGATCTAGTCATGGGGATTTCTGCTGCAATAAGTGTAGCAGTTTATCAATGTTTGCTGCTGATCGATTCTTCGTAAGAAAGAAGTGGATTGAATAGAGGCAGTTGAACGCAGACACAGAGGTCACTAGCAGAACGAATTAGCATAGTATCTTCCAACTTTGATCAGTAAAACCTGGAAGCGAGCAGTCGGAACAGACGGTATGTCACATTCCCGCAGACTGTTTTTGACACCTTATTGCAATTAACCAGGCTAAGATGTAAATTCAGCTTAAAAGTGAAAACAACGGACTCCAGGTGCTATGTGTAACGATGGTGGAAAGCATCAGATCTCAGGAGTGTGTCGATAAGTATTTCTTTTTGTATGAGCACGTGTTAAACTCCTCGTAACGTCTAGAGCAGACCTGATACACTGACCGGTTTAGGCTAATATGTGTATTGGCAAAAGCTAACGCTCCGTTAGCACTAGTCAAAGTGCCAGCAAGGTTGTCATCTGGTGCGCCAAGGCCCCTTTATAGAATCTAATCAATGGCTGTCCACCCACTGTTTTATCGGGATAGTCGTTTTCGGCTGCCGAGGGTAGAGGAACCTCTGAATGCAACAATTAGTGGGATTTGGTGATGACTGACGTGCGTGTTAGATATTAGCAGGTCATTTGTTACAAAGCCCGGGGGATCTCGCTGATTTTACAACGTACCCAAATGGGGTGTTAAACGTTTTGCAACTAGTGAATAAATATGAAGTTTGTATGTGAGAAGTAACGTTTAAATACTACGGTTCAGTCTATAATTGATGGATCAGCTATGAGGTTATATTAGCGCGTCGAATGAGATGGTGTGAACGTGTCGGTCACCAGGACATCAGAAGTTATTCGGATAGGCCAGTGAAACTGATGCTCCTAATTAACTTCAACAAAACTAATCAAGCGAGTCGTAAACCCTGTCGTGCAAAATAATTGAAAATACATCCCCGTATAACAGTGATTCCAAGATTCAAGACAGTTTCTATGTAAAAAAAACACGCACGGTATGAATAATTTACACACCTCCAGAGACACTAAAAGTGACCAACAGATATATCGTGAAAGGTTTATTGCACACATGAGAAAAGCCCAGACTTGGTAACAAACTCGGTGAACAGTGAAGGGAAACTTAAATATGTACTGTCCTCGAGGTAACCTTTAAAAAATGTACTGCAGCAACTAAGAGGGTGAAAAAGGATTTCGGATGGCGCAAATATATCCTCTGAATGGTCCAAAGTTTGATGAAAGGGTAGGTCTGTTACCCCGCAAAATTCTCTGTCGAATCGTAATTCATTAGAATATCCTCGCGATTATATTCTGTTCGGTTTTTGACACGATGTCTAAAGATGAGATGGGACGAAATCGGCTTGTTTTAGTAGTTTCAACGCGAATGTAAAACTGATGAATATACACCCTGATTATGTACGGACGTGTAGCTACTTATAAACACTGCGACAAATTCCCACCGTATGGAAGCCGTGGCTTACGGAAATAGTCAGACGGACATGAAAATCGATACATAGGATGATGAACACCATGGAAGCTACAACTTTCACATGTATTACTTCTGCATATGTGAAAGGAACTTGTGACGTTTGATAGCCAAGGTCTCAGCAACCTGAAGCATGTATACCGGCTTGTTCCGAAACAATAAAGAATGTGCCACCAATTATTCCTGCGTCCTTTTTGGAAAATGTGCTTCACTATCGATGATGCTGGGCAATAAATGTCAAAATCTAGGTTGCGTGAGTCTGTGTCAGATATGAAACGTCAGCAACAAACCAACTTGCCGGTTGTTCAAGTGTCGTTCGAAAATTGTGTACCCTCAGTTGGTCACAAGTGTATACAAACAAATAGTGTATTAATGTTTGTTCACAGTTTTAGCATGTTAACAAATTACTTTGTTGAAAATGAATTATTCGAAAGTTTCATGTTATTTTATCAACCATGTTTGTACAACAAGATCACACATCTCCACTGCTTCTACACTTAAGATCTTTAGCTGTGAAACGACTATAGTCAAGCTCAGATAGCCACCGAATACGTATTCACGTTTGGGCAGGCATACACAGACCTATGGTGCCATAATATAGCGTGTTGTTGGGGCTGTTAACTGGCAATCGGGCTAACAAAATTTGATTGCATAGGTGATAATTTCATTACGAAGTGAAACGTCCTTTAACATTTATTATCGAAATAAATCATTCCAATAAAACTTAGCCATACTCTCCAGGATGTCCACTTCCAACTTTTGCTGTTTACTCAGACCGTACACTTTTATTTCTGAATCATATGAGAAATCCGTGCACCTTCATACGAGGGTCTCACCACGATGTCCAAGACGTTCTTGGTGAGAATCAACTTCAGCCAATCCAATAACTCATTAATGTGGTTATAACAGTCCGTCCTGCTGTAAGGTTCACTTACTGCCACGGTTATGTGCACTGCACAGGTGCACACCCAGGCTATCAGGACCAGTTCAGATGAAAGCAATGATTCATGATAGTGGGGTTATTTTCATTCTTGTGCAGCGAGCTCAAAATTGTATCTTGTATGCCAGTTGCTACCAAGGTGAAGGCTTCGTCGACTTTTGAACTGGAAGATGGGGTTCCAATATTCTTGGGGGAAAAACGTTCATTGACTGAAAAAATTGCAGTAATTTCATGTATATGCTCTATACACTCTATCACCATTTCGTCACTTATCACGAAAAATATTGACGACTTGTTTGAAAAAAGCCAATAGTAGCACGTAAGATGTATTGCGCAGTGACATTTCGTTCGCATCGCACCGGTCACTTTTGCGAAATTAACATACACTTTATATAGTGGGAGAGCAAGCAGCTAGGCGAAATCTAAGGTTTCTTCTTGTGAAGGAAGCTCACCACCGTCAAACATTGACGCCAGTCGGACAGAAAAGATAAGAACCATCTTCTGAAGGGGTTCACTGAAGGATGCATATTTACATACTTTTCCGTCAGACTGATAGCAGTATAGTAGGTGGAGGCGTCAAAACAAATGGAAGAAAAGGGAAGAAAAGGAAGACTAGTGACCAAATTAAGCAGAACGCAATTTCTCACAGCAGGATTGCTACTGTATACAATACCCATGTAGTGAAGATGAACGAACACACCAAGCTACTAGTCAGTAGTCAACGGAAGGAACATATCTGAGTGTTGAAATAACCGAGAGGAATCACAAGAAGGGACACTGGAGTAAACTCCGGCAAGCATTGACGCTTTTCGTATATGAATTTGGCATTGGCAACCGTGGTGTCTCGGGGTGAATGCTGTGCGTAACCTATTACTCTTGGTTGAGGAGTTGTTAAGGTATATACCCCATGTGTTGACTTCCCGAATAACTAACCAATGTCCCATCCACTTTCTTGGCTCACAACAATTGATGCCATGATCAGGGATGAAGATGAAGATCCCGTGGCCGCAACCGTTCGAGGATGGAGACGTCCGGAACTTTCTAAGTGACTTCGAGGATGTAGCTGAAGTGGATCGAGTCAAGACCCACGGGGCAAGGCCAGTTGCTATGCAGATGCTCCTCAACGGTAAGGCGAAGGCGGTGCCGCAAGCGGCCTGAAGGGTGTACTGCGTGCTACCAAAAGACAATGCGGCGATCCAAGAGAGCCAGGCTTAGCCTTAAGATTGACGCTGTCATTTACGCTGTGTTGCTTCGGACGGCGTTGCCGACAGCCCTACTGAGACTGGACCATGATGAGGAATGGTGCATGCTGAGTGATCAGTCAAGAAGGGAAGGATTGTCACCACCAGTGCGGGAGCAGCTCAAGACTGTTCTCCCCACGTATCAGATGACTTTAGTGAAACTGGATGATGAGAATCATCAACTGCTGATGGAACACTCCGTGACGATTACTGGATTGGAGGCAAACAAACCCTCGAATAGCAAAGAAAAGGCTGACTCAGGGAGTGGCGGCTTTGAAAATGAGGATAAAAGAAGAATGTCGTAACAACCTGTGCCACAGACGTGGGAGATTGCCAGCGAGCAAAGTGTCTGCCCAAAAGTCTGTCCAAATCTCCCACGTCTGTGGCACAGGTTGTTACGACATTCTTCTTAAATGGACATTCTACCGACTGCTGTTTGTTTGGGAGAGAACACCCGGCAATAGGTGCGACTGATAAGATCGCAGTGCAGGCCAAGGTAGAAACAGACAGCGAGGGTAGGTGCTTCAACACCACCATGAACAAAATCATTCATTTGCACATAACATTAATTCCCCAGCGCTAAGATTGTCGATATTGAGTTCATGCGTGAAACACCCATTCACGCCACAGTCTGCTTAAATGTTCTGTCTTGTATTTTATCCCGATTACTTCATTGCATAAGTTAGTGCTTCCGCGTGACTACTGTGGAGTAATATAGCGAGACTGTTCAGCTTCACTACGCTCGCGCCAATCCCGCCTTCAGAACCCCATCCAGAAAGAAAACAACGGTCTTAAAAGCACAGCGGCGTCAAGAACACGCCACAAGATGAAAACGCAACTACCGAGAATTGAAAATATCCAGCGCCATCGGGAAATATCAGGGTGCTAAAAGTGGATCTACACTTAAAAACGTGCAATACTGAACAAAAACACGTGGTAGCCTTCGGATGAACACTCCAAGTTTCACTGATTCAGAGAAGCCATACACACTGATGTACCAAACCCTCCACAACCAAACTGACAGCCTGATGGAAAACCGACACTACAGATGGAGAGGGTTCACATCTAGCGTCCGGGCCGTAGATAGCCGATCAGTAGCCGCATCGAGCAACCTAAGGGAGATGACGCAACGATCAGCCTTCACTAGCGATAGTGAGCGCAGGTAAACGCTGCTGCTAATATTGCATTAGAACTTAGCACTCCGCCGGAGTGGCAACTAAACCGAAACGGCTACCTGGTGTTTTCATTCTGGCAAGAATAGCTTGGGCCTCTGGGTGACATATACAGTGGGAGTATCATCAACATACTCCAGCCCTTAAAGCCAGTTACCAGAAAGTGGAGAAATACCCTTATGCTGAGAGTCAACCAAAATACTTCCCGTGGTATCGTAAACGGTAGGAAATGGACAATAAAAAAAACTCTGACGGACAACTACTTACGGTGCTAAAGTACAACGATAACTCATTGTACGTTCTCCCTGTTGAGAAGTTTGAATGCACAATACCGTGAATAGGTAGACATGATTCTCGGGCACGATTGTCCACACAGGAAAATCCCAGGTTGATGGCTGTTTAACTGAACCGAATAACTCTTGGATGTTTGATGATATAAAGGCGATCGTTTGTCTATAAACATGGTTGTGTTCATCAGAGAGGGGAAGTGTAGAAAGCCGAACAAAGCGACCGTGAGCAGAATGGACTCGAATCTGTTCAACACGGCATCACTCATCATGTTATGAAATCAGCACAACAAACACCACATCAGCCGGTACCTCTGATACGATCGAACTCAGAATTATCCCTCAATGATTGTCGTATATATGGCGAGCACCCTTCTTGAAGACGAGAACGAGTGTGTTAGAACCCATGTTAGATGGAATGATTTCCCGATCCCCGGACCTCCGTAAATGCCCTGCTAGCTTTCGGCTTACAACGGAGCCTCCGTTTCTGACGAGGATCAGAGGTAATACACTTGAACCGGACATCCTGTGACTGTTTAGAAGTCTGATTTCTTGTGGGACTTCGGTGTTGGTTGGAGGCAAAATTGTCACCGGTCAGGAAGCTTTCGCTCGGTTGTGAGATGGACAAAGCAGCAGTTTTGACCAGTTGAACTGTTGTTAGAAACGGTCCCGAGCGTTCTATTCGTCACTGTAGATAGTGAACAAATTCTCTGTTATACCTGAAGACCAGCTTGATCGTACATAACTACTCTACCACAATAGTTTGGACGAGTGAATATGGTTCCCGAGACTTCACAGCTGTGAAACCTGATTCCATTTCCGTTGCGTATGCTGGCTGTCAGACCCCTCAGTCATCTCGTAATTATCTTTTCAGTTTTGAGTTAGGTGTTCTGCAAACTGAGTTATAGTTGCGCTTATCAGGGATTTTTCAGTAGACTTCAAGAAGCTGAATAAAACGAGTTGAAATCAACTGAATTGTAACGAAATAGACAGTAGTGCCACACTCAGTGGCATTTGCTTCATGCATGGTACTGCGAACGTGCTCCCAACGAGCTTTCATATCTGTTGCCAAGAACATTGACACTTATCCAGCTTATTGTTTGCTTTTGGCGTCTGTTTGGTACAGCTTTTTAACACACACTTTCTGGCCTGTGATGTTTGGAAATGGTTGAACTCACTTTTGTGCTCAGCGCTATGTTTTTTTCCAGGCAACCAACATTTTATTTTCGTGCTTCTATCGTGCCGTTTGTGACCGCTCTTTTGTCTCGTTTCATACTGTTTAATGTTACTGACTCTTACGTAGTTTTGGACTTATAAGTGATTGCCTGTTTACTGTCTACGTGACACCCCGCTTTGCAAGCGTAGCACGTGGTACTTCTGTTGCGGCACGCGCTAACTTGACTTTGTACCAGAATAATAAAATTTGTGGTAAGTTACAGTACGACGATTAGATTTGGGATCCACTTTTCACTGAAAACATTTCTAGATTAGGACGGAACAGTCTGTTCGACCTACACACTGCGTATTGTCCCGTGAATTATAAGATAGAAGCTTTCATATGGGCCCGTTGCACACGAGTTACTTGAACTATGACTCCGATCCCCCTACTCTGTGCTTAGTACACGAGCACCTTCAACTCCGCATTATTTCGGTGTGAAGATTTTCAAAGAAATCATCGCCAGTATAAACTGGAATTGAAGAGAATGTTATGGCAGTTTTTCAAGTTGGCCCAAGTTCTCAAAGGAGTTACTTTATTTCAAGTTGATCATCACTTACACTTGACGGAGGCTTTCGCATTGAGATAGATTCTCCAACCAGTCACTTGCGGATAGATTCACCGTGAATAAGCATAACTTATCAGTACTGCATGTACTTGCCGCAGTAGTATGTTGAACCCCGGTCGCGCTTTATCGAGGTAACCATGATGACTACTGCGTCTCTGATCTTGTACTAGGCGCAATCAGTTTATTACATCTGGAGTCTCAACCACCTATGTCTGTGGGCAGTGATCAGTTCGTTCGAGCTCCCCGGAAGGGGACACATTTTTCTTTGTTCACTCCAGTCAGTTGATTAGGATCATCTCTCAAGTGGGTTGGTAAGAAACATACCTCGTGAACCCTCGTATCTGGCGCATAAGATTTCTGCATTTATTGACAGATCATGCGATTGGACAATTCCATATGGGTAAACGCACCTCTACCAAATACAAATTCCGTGGAACATTTATCACAAATGCACTTCATGATTACTGGTTGCATTTTCAGAATGGTTCAAAACTTGTTGATAAATATTCCGTTTGCAGTTTTATTTCAGACTAATTTTGTTCAACTTCTTTTATGTACAAATAAAATAGCGTACCCATTAAACATTCCTCATTCTCCGGCCGAGAGGCTGAGGCACATCAGAGGTAAACGTTTTGGGTTTCAATGACAAACTTCGTATAGTTTGAAATTACACGTTAAACATTTTATGGAACTGTCTACCTTTCACTTAGCATCTTTATGCTTGTTACAGCAGTGGCTTTCTTGAACCAGACCTTTCATTTTCAGAATAATTATGAAACGTTTTCCTATATTTTTAGATGATCCCACAAAAAACCGTCCAATTCAAGGTGCGTGATCATGTAATTGATTAATCCTGGCATCATGCGTTCCAAAATGTATTCATTCTCCGAGTTTATCTGCATAGCTTTCATATTTGCGCTATCTCCCTTTATTTGTCTCTCTTCCAGATTGTTGACAATAAACTCGCAAGCTAAATTTTCAGTCCACTGCATACTGAACTCGCGTTCGAGAGCTAAGGGAGAAAATAGCACAGGTCCATCGACCACATTTTGCAAAACATCAGTCGCCAATCATTTCAATGAAAGTTACGTGGTGCTCTCTGCAATTTTTATTTTGAGATTGAACTTTCATGAGCTATTCACGAAAGTGCGCGTTAAAGCGGCATTGGGTAGTTATCCGTATGCAGCAGTCCATTTAGTGAGGCTCGGTTAAAGGAGGTGATTGCAGTGGTCTTTACTGGGATGCGTCCTTGTTAGGTGGGACCTGCATAACGCTTCCAAACTTACCAAACCATTATCCAAACATCCAGGAACACAGACAGGCAAATAATAAGAAGTCAGGTTGGACTCAGTTATGAAATCTTGGGCTTTGGGTGGATTCCAGCCAGCCAGGAGTCACTGGAACGTCTGGCGAATTCCACACGACACAGTGTGTTCAGTGAGTAACTAGATCCAACTGTTAAATTTCTCAACCCCTGGGTAGGCTTTGTAGCTCAGGTAGTGGAGCGTTTGCCGCGTTTGGACATGCTGTTTGTGTCGCTAATTCGAATCCAGCCGACGGTCAAATTTTCCGCAATTGGGCCTCATTTGAATTACGAAATAAGCCGCATTACGTATAAGGAGGCTTATTTTCTGACAGCCCGTGATTTTCAACTACTTTCTGTCTTTATCCCACCCGATTTACGTGAACCCACTTAACATCCGTCTTACTCGGCTGAACGCCGTGGAACTGCTGCGGAACATAAATACAACGTGTCAAACACGAGAGTTTTTTTTAATAACAACTTTGTCGTCACGGTTTATCAGTACCATCTATCTTAATGACATTCTCGTTTATATGACGTTCCTAAGGCATAATCAACATCATCATCTGAAATATACCTTATGCTATACAATCGGTGACAAGCTGAGATCTGCGCACTCACCGTCTACAATTTAGCAAGTAAAGTACTTGGAATTTGGAATGTCAAATTTTGTTCCAGCTGATAGACAACGTTCGCAATCTTTTCCTTTGATGGGTATCATGAAACAATAGGCGTACCTGACCGTTGTGACTAGCAACTTGATGTACGACTATTGTAACCATCGCTCGCCCATTATTCGTCGGTACCTGCAATCCAGTTCAGAGCATTCAAAATCTGAGTCCACCAACTAGGGAGTTACTAACTCGACTCACTTTCATTATTTGAACCCTGTATTTTGAGGGCAGAATTTTACACTCTCTCAACGTAGGCAGATTATTGTATAATCAAAAATCAGAAGAGCGGTGTTGCAAAATGCTAGTACCATTTCGTATGCTCTCTTCAGCTGCTACACATAATAGCGGTGAACATCAAAAGTATTCACATGAATTAAGTACATACATCAAGTCGATGCATACACTAGTCTGTCATTGGTTAGAACCATTGCAGACAAAGGTTCAAGCTCAACAGCTCTTGTACACAAAGGACTGCCTTGGTACGAATGAAATGCAGCCTCTCGAGTGACTTAAGGATGACAGGCGTGTGATGACGCCTCAATACACGGAAAGCGTTTGTCGGGTCGACCGCATGACCAGTCTCAAGCAGGGTCTAGCGATCGAAACAGCCAGCTTTCGTTGTTTGGTCGGGTCGCTTAATGCTGGTATTCAGAAAAGCGAATGTGTTTTCTTTTTTAAACCTAAATGATAACGTTAGATTTTGGCGCGAGGACTTCAACGTACCCAAGAGTTTTTATAATGTCCTTTTGTCCTATGCGAATTCTATTATGTCATAAACATACCGACGATAAATCCGGTTGTCATGTAGTGTATTCGTGAGGCGGAGCTCAGTTATAGACATAAATAATTCAGCCAAAGTCGCTCCTACAGGGCTACCCAAAGCGACCCCGTCTGTTTGTTTAGATCACGTTTTGAAAATAAAACTTATTTTCAGTACACAATGCTATCAAAAGCTTCGAGATATTGGTGAGATATGGAGCCAGTGCAAGTTCACAGATAAAGTCGACCGTCTTCCTTAACCGCACATTTGTGGAAAGCGAATTTACATTGAGACAGTACACAACTTCCAAATCAACTGTTGAGGCTTGAGCCTTTGTCTGCAATGGTTCTGACCAATGACAGACTAGTGTATGCATCGACTTGATGTATGTACTTAATTCATGTAAATACCTTTGATGTTCACCGCTATTATGTGTAGCAGCTGACGAGAGCATACGAAATGGTACTAGCATTTTGCAAAACCGGTCTTCTGATTTCGTTATTCAAATTCGTTACCGGGGAGTGATATCTCATGCAATCAGAAATGTTTTCCGGTTTACTTGCAGTTTTATTTCAGCGGCCTGCTCTTACCCTGTTTACCGTCTGATTTGTATCTGACCCATCGAAAAGAAGACAGTCGAATGCAACAGAGGATTGATAGAACACTTGGACTTCAAGAGTGATGTGTATTCACAAACGCATTCTAGCCTGGCGAGTATTACCTGGCTTTGTTGGGTATACATGCAAGCTGATGGCCCGGCTGGTCTGAAAACATCAACCATTCAATTCAGTAATGTACAGGCCTAACCTAAGTTTACATTAAACTACAACATGTTCTCCTCCTAAAGTAATGTACTAAAGTATTTACATTGATCTCTTGCCGTTCGGCCTACGATGACGCACGCAAGTAAGCTTGCCTAAAGTATCCTCTGTATGTATAGTCTAGCATCAAATATAACAGTGTGTGGCATCCCACATACAGCTAAGACTGATTGCTGATCGAAACCACTGAAGGTGAGTTCTGTTCATGGTGACTGTAAATAGATGCTGTTCCGAGTGGGCCGAAACACTAAATGTATTCGCTGCTGGGAGCCGGGTCGTGTTTTCCTAAATTATGCTAAATAAGTGAGTTACAGACCGGACTAAAGTGGTTCTTGAGTAGAGGGTGTTACTTATTTGGGAGATCATTGCATCGTCCTCCAGTTTGTGAACGAAATGACCTTACCCATCTTGCACAATTCATTAACACCCAGTACTTCGTTTGTCTGGGAATGTAACGTTAGTAAGCAGTCCGCATATACAATTTTTCTATGGCGTAGTTAGTCACACCAGTATAACAAGCACTAGGTAATGCGGTGTATCTTAGGAAATCAGTCGTTATACTTAAAAATAAATATTCCTAGTTCAGCATAGTACCAGGGATTTTTTTCGAATTATGGATAATATTTATAATACTCAAAGTGTTCGTATCTTACTAAGCGACCAAAAAACCAAATCAACCGGGTCTCAAGGTAGAAGGTGGAAGCCCACAAGGACTCGGATCAAGACAATATGAGAGAGAGAGGGGGGAGGGCAGGGTGTGTGGAGGCACGAGTTTTTTGGGTTGGACCATAGCTCGAAGGAACAAAGTCAGATCAGAGGAGGTGGAGAGTTCGCACGACCCTCTTTTGCTCACCCAATTCCGGATGTAATGGGAAGATGACCACAGCAAAAATAGGCGTACAGCCCTTGACGATTTACCGGGTATGCGGCAGGACATTTTAAACACTTGATTAACCACTATCTGTAAGCCATTATCCACGAGGTGTACCAGAATGGGGTTGTTTACTAGGCCCTTACTAATTCAGTCGAGATAACACTGATCCTCTTAGACAATTGCCGTATTGTGTATCGTGAGCAGATAATTCCGATAGATAGTTTAAAATGGTGTGGACAAAGAAGTGATGAAACGAGAAAACGAGTGATTGAGACGTGAGACTATGAGAGGTGATGCTCATTTGGACTGCGGCAAACAGTTTCGTCCACTAGTTTGCTATGAATAACTTTCGCGAGGGAGAAGTTGACGCATAATGGCTCATTTGCGTACTGTCCAAGGTGGTGGAACACCAAGTGCATGGTATTTTTCAAGTTGGATGAAGCTGTTCCATTTGTTCGAATGCTTTGGAATAAAACCTTGTGCTATAGGAGAAGAATTGTTATGGAAGGAAACTCCGCGATCACGGAGTTACAAATTTGTTAGCATGTTGTGGAGAGGGTTCAACTTTAACGTCGTTGCTAATAGGAACATGTAAAAGTTGTGAAAATTCAAGAACAAAAGTGCATCATACGGCGAATAGAGAGAAGTCATTTGTCGAATTATGGAGGATGTAGAGCAATCAAAATTGAAACATCTACCATTAGAAGAGCAGGAAGAAGAGAAGTGTGAATAACCTGTGAAAAACAAAGCAGAATTCAATTAATTTGTGAAATGAAACTAGAGGACCGCTGAGGACTGACAGCAGAGATTCGAGTGCCATTAACATAGATTTTGCAGCCAGCCTGTTTCGCTCTCATTAGAGCTCGTCCCCAGCAGCGCATATGCTTGCCACGGCCCGGATCTGAACTGCAGCCATTCCAATCATGAGGCAACCGTGTTAACCACTGCGCCATTCACCTCACATTAGGCACGACCGAATTGTCAAATCTGAACGCTCAACCACTCTCGCTTGTGAGCAATGATCAGGTTGCCCGATCGTCTGGAGAGGAGACACAGTAACTGTCCTGTCAACTCCAATCGATAACCCCGCGATTAGCACTTCCGAGACAGGTCGAGATCACTGAACTCATCAAAACCCGCAAGGCGATATTCTAGATTACTGATGAGTAGTCGCGGATTTGGTTTATTTTCAAGTTGACCATCACTCACATTTGATCGCAGCGTTCGCGTTCGCGTTCGCGTTCGCATTCACATAGACTTTGCAGCCAGCCTGTTTCGAAAACAAGCACTAGACTCGAGTCTCGCTCTCATTAGAGCTCGTCCCCAGCAGCGCATATGCTTGCCACGGCCCGGATCTGAACTGCAGCCATTCCAATCATGAGGCAACCGTGTTAACCACTGCGCCATTCACCTCACATTAGGCACGACCGAATTGTCAAATCTGAACGCTCAACCACTCTCGCTTGTGAGCAATGATCAGGTTGCCCGATCGTCTGGAGAGGAGACACAGTAACTGTCCTGTCAACTCCAATCGATAACCCCGCGATTAGCACTTCCGAGACAGGTCGAGATCACTGAACTCATCAAAACCCGCAAGGCGATATTCTAGATTACTGATGAGTAGTCGCGGATTTGGTTTATTTTCAAGTTGACCATCACTCACATTTGATCGCAGCGTTCGCGTTCGCGAGCGCGTTCGTGTTCGCGTTCGTGTTCGCGTTCGTGTTCGCGTTCGCATTCACATAGACTTTGCAGCCAGCCTGTTTCGAAAACAAGCACTAGACTCGAGTTTCTCTTTCATTAAGAGCGGAATGTCCACCCTTTTTTTCCATTCGGTCAATTAGGCGAAATTTTTTCTAATGGATTTCTAAGAATTACGATTTCCTTTATAGTGCTGCTATGCCAGGCATTCCTTCACATCTCCCACCAGTGTCGGTGTGCGCACATTCCCTTCCTTTTTTTAAAAAAATTACACTCAGTGTATTTACTTGTGTGTATGTTGATGTATGCCAAGTCCGCTTGGCAGACAACCTTAACTATAGTATGTTGACGAACATCGGCCAGTGTGATCAATCAGAGATTTTGTCATTAAAGTAGGTCTTTAAGAACGCAAAGTATAAAACGAGAAATGAGTTGGATAGTGTTAATTCAAAATAAACGTATACACAACCTCCGTTGCTCCGCACACAAAACTAGCCTTCATGCAGTATTTAACTGAAGCTCCACAAGAATTAGTTCTCTTCTATCAAGGTCATCAGGCCTAGTAAGCAGTCTGTTCATTGTTTCCCCTTTATGCTGAGGGATCAATCAGACACTTGTCCGGCTTTTAGAAATTGGCGTGCATCATACTTGGTACAAGTACTTAAATACGACAAAGCTCAGATGTTTTCTTGTTAAACTAATGGTAGACCACGTTCATCATAATGGCATTATAAGAGTGGAAGAAACAAAATGCACTCGTTTTCTATTCGCGAGGTGCAGTTAAGCGTTTGATTTCAATGCAATCTACTTTTGATATCAGCTTCAGTTTGAGGACGCACCATTCACGGCAGCTCTCGTGGTAGCTCCTACAGTATGGTTTCCCTGGGTTAGTAGCAAGATTGGTGAGCCCTCGACACACAGGCAACCAAGGTAATGCATACAACTCAAGTCACGCTCCAACTAGGAAGTATCAAATTAAGTGATGCCGTTAATTTATACTGCGTCAACCACATGACTGTCAACATTTGAGAAAGAGTGGCGGTTATAAGAGCAAAAACGAGGGAAAACTAAGCGATAAGAACAACTAAAAAGATACATGCGAATTAAGAAATCCGTAGGGATGTACATATCAACGGGATCACTAATATGGAAACGTATTCAGAAATGAGAAAGATAGAGAATGACAGAATGGGATCATTAAGTCGAGACAAAAGCCCTCTCAGAACGTACGTAATCACTGCATCCTCCTACAGTGAGTTTCAACGCCTAATTAAATCGAGGTTACCCATCTTTGAAAGTAAGATTGGTCCACATTTATTGAACGGGCAACTGTTTATGAGCAGATATGTTCCATCGCCAGTTTCTCGTATATGGTGCGTGGGAGGCTCACCTGAATGCAATTCTTTAGATGCAACCTCGAAATTGCTGTAAGAATTGAAAATATAAATTCTATTCTATTAAAACCACTGGCATCAAACAAGCCGTTTGGACCTCCCGAACGCCAGTGATTCCTGTCATGCCAGTCAGGCCAGTGCAGCCCAGCCAAGTCAGCAATGAGCTTCTGCTCACCGAAAGTTGAAGTTTCGGTTCTTTTTGTGCATCTGCCGCAAATGAACAACTAAATCAATGAACTCTACTCACACACTAATCTGGTGAAAAACCACATGAACCGAAAAGAACCGCTGATTCAATTTCATGATTACCTAATTAATAAGAAGGCTGGCTTGTGAAGTTGCCGAACTGTGTGCAAAATAACAGAAGCGCAAGATCGGATAAAATCAAATAGATGTCTACATCGAGACATGACCGAAGATTTAAAAATACATTTAGAGAGATCGGAGTAAGGGGGTGGGTTTTGTCAAGTAGAATTCTCGCCGTATAATGTGAAGTGAAAATACAGTGAAATCAATGAACTGTTTTTCGGGGAACACCACTACGATGTGTTGTGTTTTATGGGTCTAACAAAAAATGAAATAGTCTTCAAAAAAGTTAGGGAAACCAGCCGGTGACCAACACGTCCAGAGAGCGAGCGCATATGCTTCGGCAAATCAACTGGCCAGATGGTGTGAAATGCAATGACTTACTAATCGCTGGGTATAAATTGACGTTTTTTAGACTTCGGTGGAAACCTTGGTAACATAGCTGTCCAGTGGTTACTCACTGTAATACCCAGATATTTAGTGCAAAGAAGTGGGATTAGGGGTTTATTATATACCTCAAGGAACAGATGTTCGTCAGAAAATTCCGTCTACTGATTCATCTTCGAATCTGAAAAAATTGTCGGCAAATTTGGATTTGCTGAGACAGACCTCTGGAATCAGCCCGAAATGGCAGTTCAAGCAATCTTTCCGAAGTTGCGTACAAAAGTGTCGGTTCGACACGGACGCTATTTCGAGTGTGAATAATTACAGGGAGATGATCTTAATCCGTAGAACACCAGAACCGTTAGAGTGGTGATATTTCCGACCACCAGACTCAGTAAATTGACTGCAATTCGTGAACTGAACGCAACAATCGAACCGAAGGTTGTCACATTCTTCGAGAAGTTGAGGTAGTGCCTCTTTACCAGTGCTTCCACATCACTTCACTGTTAACAGACCTTGTTTTTCTGGCAAGCTGTGACATAAATAAATGAGCTAGACGAGCGAAGATATCAACGATCGAGCTTGAACAACGACAGGTAAATTGACCAGAGTTTGCGGCACTCACTATAGATTCCACTTGAGAGAGAATTAGTTTTCGGATAACTTTCAGTGCTATGGAGTGCATGGAATAGGACGAAATTCTATCGTTCCTTCTTGTGGATTTGCGTGGCGAGTACCGTTCCCCAGCGGCCAACAGTTTGGCGTTGTAACACTGCGTAAATATCTCAGCTAAAGCTCTGCACAAAAATTGGGCACACTTCACAAAAACGGTCGGTGTTGGGCCTTCGGGTTCGCTCGCATTTGCGGACTTCAACCACGTAAGTTTTCTAAAACAGCTGAAACCCCACCGAGAGTAGATGAGTTGGTGGAAGAATTGAACTTTTAAGAAACTGAGGACAGACTTAGTTTTCCGGGTGAAATTGTGAACGAGCTCTTAGACATCGAAGCCAGGTTTCTCGACAAAGTGCAATGGGAAAGCTTCTTATAGAAATGAGCAGACAGTGGACGACTTTTTCGGATAAAGAGGGGAAGCGGACTACGTAACAATTAAGCTCACATTCTGAATTGCTTTGTAGCAACTGAACTGATGACGACCCCAGTAGGATGGAGTTCTGATAAAGTCAACTGAACTGCCATAGTTCATTTCAGGACCTGCTCACACGGACGCATTACAGTGCTTGCACACTCACGTGCACACACTGTGGTCGTGCCGGATTGACACAAACAATCTCTAAGCTTGGCTAACTCGTATGCTAACGTTCGCTCCAACCAGTAGACTGTTCAAATGGTCGAATGATGTCATCAAATTCACCAACTGCCAGGTGGTAACGCAACCCGCTTGGCGTCAGTGAGTGGAAGATTACTAACTGGGATTCTGGAAGTAAAGTGAATGGTATAGCGAAACTAACCTCAAGCGCTATCGAATCGCACCTGACCGACATCGGTGTAGTGGTCAAAAAGAGTCTCTGACTACCCTAAGTAAATGCTGGCGTATTTCACTGAGTTGAGTGACAAAAAATGAACAAATGCGACAGGACAGGTACGGGAGTTTTAGAAAGTTGTAGTACTAAAAAGCCTGATTCACAGAAAGAGTTCAAGAGGACCACCACAATATTCCAAATTACCAGTATCCAGGA
>QNGE01005302.1:0-19008 GCA_008508345.1 Paragonimus westermani | reverse complement strand
TTGACCGTATTCCAACATCGTGTCGAGATGTTCCTCTAAATGTTGGAAAAACCACGCCTCCGATCTGGCCGTCTGTCGTATTTCGCCTGCCCTGCCTCGCCCGTTGGTCCGATCCAGTCGAGCGATGACTCATCCGGTCGCGCACGTTGTTCTTGGTTCGATCGCTGCAGGCTTTTGAAGGTACCGCCCCCCGCGGTGAGGTATTCGGCCGAGCGTTGGAAAACTCGCACCTCCGACCTGACAATCCACCACAGTAGGACGAAGTTCACCTTGTTCTATTTAAATTTCCAAAAAATACCCACTACCGCAGATGAAAAATCCCAATTTAAACCAATCGGACCCCTAATGTCAGTATTAGCCCATATTGGATCAGTTGAAAAATGTGTGTGAAGTGGTGCAGCTGAACTATTCACGGTCGGAAAGAAGTTCTATCGGTAATTTACTGCTGTTAAACATACAACGTTTGGCACTGTTCTTTCCCATGTGAGCCACCACCTAACGACCGAAGCAGCTGTACTAATCGAAGGGAGGTTAAAATGCAACTATAATCCAATAAAATTCAAAGTACGGAGCAATTAGCTACAACTGCAAACATCCATCGTCCTACCTCCTGTGGCAACTTTATGGCCTGTGGTGTCCGTTCTCCACTAGCCAGAGCATGTGGGGTAATGTTGCACTGACGAAATGGAACGAATACAGTGTTAGAATATCCTAGGACGATCGGGACAACGCTGATCCAACTCGCCACACGTAGCATGCATGCTGCACCCTTCACTGTGCAGGATGGACGAATTGGTCATCATGTGCGTGGATCGAACCGCTGGGATTTCACAAGAACGAGACAGAAACTGGTCGAATTAGTGTTTCCTCGGGGTTCAGTCCATCCTAATTGGCGTTATCTTCCTGTTTATTCCCATTCACCCCGTAAGAATTCTGGTAAGTTTAGCCTGCCATTAGTGCAACCTGTGCACCTAGGCTGTGGGCCAGACGAAGCAACCAAGTTAAAACAGAGTAGATGACACAGGATTGCTTGGGTCTATCCCAGCACACTTGCTAACTGTGTCCGGCTAGCGACCTTTGCATTCACATTCCTGTGTCATAGTTGGGCGTGCACCTGAAACATGTTTGCTGTGTCTAAAAAACATTGTTCAGCATCAGCTTCCTGATTTTCCTTCTGACATGATCTGCCAGGTAACCGTTGTCAAGACCACTTGGTAATGACAAACAGTAAATTTCTCTGGCAAGGCGTACCACCTTTTCTGCTGGTTGCCACTCTGTCGTCCTTCTGTGTTACCGCTACGTGCGGCACAAAATTTCCCGCATCTTTCCCATTTCGGTGGCAATATTTCTGACCCTAAGCTTCTTTTTCGTGTGTATCGGTACTACTTAGATTTAACCTTCAAGCCATGTGGATTGTCCTCCTTTTGCGTCCCATCTTATTTGATGTTCTATCCTTTTGTACGGGCCTAGGAAGGTCTCAAGCTGTCACCTGATGGTCTTTACCCTTTTATGTATTCTCTGGAATGAAATTTTGATCTGGTAGTGTTGACATCTCTTGATTCTCCGGTAACCGACGGTCTCCACCGTACACAGTGAGTTAGTGCTTCATCTGTACTCATCTGGGCCTACGCACGGTGGGCTAATAATACCAATTAGGGTGCTAGTTCTCAGTTGTCTTTCTTCCCAATCAACCGTTTTTTAATCATCTGTTTGTCTTGTTTTGTTAGTCCTTTTGTCTGTGAATGATAAGCCTTTGTTCCCACTTGCCTGACCCACAGTCTGTCAACACAGGTACAGAACTCCTTACTTTCTAAACACGAACACTGATCCGCAAAAATAACTTCTAATAGGTGCTAAGAATCCTCCCGAAATAAGTACTTGGATGCGAATGACTAACGACGTAAAATCGAAGTGTTAACACTCTGCTGTGCATGAAATGAACACAGAAGACGTAGTTATTTAAATCGTGTAATGCTGAACTTTCACTGTCTTAAAGGAAGATCCTACAACTTCCACTGACTACAGTACCCAAAACCCGATCATTGGGATAGGACATGTTGAACATTACACACTCCGGCTTTCTTCTTTGACCAACCGGCGGTGGAGACACGAATAGACATTGTATTCGTTTTTCACCGCAGTTGTGCTGTTTGCTGCAGAAGATCCGTGTTTTGGTGTAGCCATTATGTGTCATATCGTTATATGTTCTCAACATATTCTTGTTTAATTCTTGTAAACGTGTCCCAAGGTGATGAACCTGAAGCTACCCCTCATCGAGTCCTATGGAATTCTCGAAAAATAACGCTGTTAACACATCAACGTTCGTAGGCCTTGCTTTCAAATTCAGCCGTTCACCTCCTGAAAGATGTCGGGAAACCCATTCTTTCTACTAGTTCGTGATGGTCAATCTACCGTCTGGTTTCTTTTTCCGCTGTGTTTTTACAGCGAACATTCACTCTTCTATATGAAATTCCCAGCATGCCTACTTTCCGTTCGCATCCTTCGCCAGCTTGTTCTAATCTAACGACTTGCGGCAAATTGCCAGGCGAAACTCTGATTGAATAAGCACGATCGTTGTCCGCCTAGCGTTTAGATCATCGGCAGACATACTTATCAGTCATGTACTCAGATAGAATCATGGTCATGCTGACAAACCCGACGACACCCTCTTTCTGCTAAGGAGTGGCTCCCAATACCCTGGTTGCCCACACTCCTGAATATTTTGAACAACTGTTAAATTTTTGATGCCTTTACATTTCGTTCTTTCCCTCCATTTTCTTTTAAGTTGGTTGAATGCTTTCGCACTTCAGCCATCTTTCAAAACTTCTACCTTATAGCAATGTGACAGATAACGACAGCATGATTATGTTGAGGTCCGTTACAAGTTGACTGTGGTAACCCGTATGGCTCAAGACTTATCTGAGTAATCGTTTGGGACGGAACACTAAGTTGTCCTTTAGAACCTCCTAGAGCAATAACCTTATTTCCTTCTGTCCCATGTCATGACACGGCATGACCACTTAAATTTTCACTATTTGGAACTTGGTTGTGCCTAGACGCACAAGTGTTCTACAAGTCTGTTTCAACATGGCCTTAGGCCGCGCACCATCGTCCAGCTCCGACTGTCTCCAAATCACAATATCATCTCTATTCTCAGCTGTATGTTATGATTCTCTCAGTAATTTTATCCTTAGGTGCCGGAACGAAAAGTGCATGTTTAGTGGATCGGAAGTCGTACTTTTAAAGTCTAACGTTCTTTCACTGTGAATGCTGTTCCGGTTTGACTGCAGCTAGCCAGTGACCTAGACGCAAGTCGGCCACTGTGCACAACTATGACCACTGTAGCTTGTCAAAAGTGTTTTCGAGGGACGAGAGTGGAATGAATGAATGTATTGCGTGACACTTCATTTTAGTACCAAAATCCTTGCGGATTCTAACTTCACCCTGGCGTTCTTGCTGAAAAACCTGCAAATTATAAGGATTATTTGCCCCTTTGACCGTGTCTTCTCTCAGCATTTTGCTTAACTGCCTACCGACTTACACCTCTAGGTGAATATGTATCTTATGGATCCATGTCGTCTGAAATTCTTCGCTGGTGACGACCAGGTACCGAGTTCACCATCACCGTCATCATTGTCTTTATCAACATCCGTGACTCGATTCACTATTGACCACACCACGAGTGTTCGCACCAGGGCAAGTCACGAACACTTACTTGGTTGATATGAGCTCTCCTGGAATTAGCTAGGGAACGAGATCCGTATTTATTGCCCAACTTCTCTAGTTTCACGCTATCTACAGCATCAGCGTTTTCCAACAGATCGGTTCCCAAAGCAGTCTAGCTAGTTTGAAGGGCGGAAACAAAATGGTGTTTCATGACACGATCCTTGATATACTCGATGTAGTTAATGGGATCTTCTTTTTGTAAGTCGCACTCGCCAACTGCTGTATCCGCGAGCGAGCGTGATTCTAACCGTTCTCCTTTTTGCTTGTCCATCCAACGGAGTTGATGCCCTAAGAATCACCGAGGCTATTTCCTGATATCTCGTTTATTTTTACTCACGCTGGTATGGAATCTAAACCAAGCACCCCATATTTGCTTTAATAAGGTGAAAATGCATTGCCTAAATGCCTCAGACATAAGTTATTGCGCTGTGTAAGATACCTGTGCTTTGACTTTTCACTCTCAAACCCCTTTATAGTAACCAATAAGCAGAGTAGCGCTCAAAAATTTTAATACTTGCTTCTGGCTTTAAAGCGACGAGAACTTCTGATTATTGGTCTGTGAGATGGAGTTGGCAGAACCTTTAATAAGGAGGTCAGTCAATCATGCAGGTAAATTTGCGTCAAGCTGGTCAATTATTCTAACAAAAAGTGAACCAACTTACATTAAATTCCCGTGTGTCAACATTAACCGCAGGTTCAACACTAGGTTTTAACAAGACAGTAACTGCATCTACCGAGTAAATTAAGCGTTGTTCAATGCTTGTTTCCGCTTGTTGACCAAAGGCGACCTCAAGCGTTGTTCACACTGGGCGTCCGGGCTGCTAGGTGGAATCATTCGGTTGACACTAACATTAGGTCCGTAGCACAGTGATCGTAATGTTCATCTCACTAGAACTTTGACTGAAGTTCATTCCTCAATTGGAGCAGGGTCATATAATATAGTGAATAAATATTAATCATGTTCAGTCTGACTCACACTTTTCACTAACCGAATGACTAGATTAAAATGACAAGTTCCCTCAGTGCATATGGAACCTGTTTGCACTCCTTCTAGTATTATTGTTGTTGTCACTTTTATCATTATTTTTCGACCTTCTTAAACGGTTGAGTTTATTTTAAAGCTTCTTCTCAGTCCGTATAACTTGACCACAAAAGGAGTGAAATCAAGGTGGTGAACGTATCCTGAAGTGCACACCACCAAATCAATGAGTGAGGAATGCCGAAGCGCAGCAAAACATCACGCGTTCTATCAAGTGATACTGCAGTCATATGAAGGAAATCTATATAAGCTGATATCGGCCTTCATTTGACCCGCAACAGCTCCGGTTATGATTAACAAACAACTAAATGACGAATCAATTGCAGCACATAATGCGTGAGTCGATACAGGTAGAAATTGTCCGACAAATTATACTGCCAGATATGTGATCACCAACTGCAGTAAGACGAATTTTCTTCTTCATTTTAGATTTCGTTCCATGCATGGATGTCCACACCTTCAGTTTGATTTCAACCTTGCCAGTTCGGCTCAGAAATATGCGGAGGCCTTAGCAGCTAGAGAAAGTTTGGCACACAGTGCGTGCGAAAATTATGGAGAAAATTTAGCTACTCTCGTGTCTTCTGGAGTGGTCCAACTCAGCGGTACACACATCTTTGATTTTTTGTGCTTATGGTGATATAGGCTGATGAATCTGTCTTAAGTAGTTACCAATATATTTTCAAACTTCATAAATTCTTAAAATTATTAACCGTGACTTCTTAATCTAATGGTTTCGTTCTTGTTAACTTGAATATACATTTTTTCCAGCTGGATGTAGACTACGGGAGGTTTTTCTACTCTAAAGTATCAACTAGTAATCTGTCGTAAATACCACACCTACCCACCAAAATGCCCTTTAAAGCATGTTTAAACTAAATGTTTTAAAGACTCTGAGCTCTGTCAGAAGGAACTGGTTTAATTATGTTAGGTCACACAACTCAGCTGATACTGCAAAATGTTAATATTACGTTGTACGGTGAATACAACGATTGGTCGAACTTATGAATCCATATGCAGTTATTCGAGTTTCCATTCAACGTGCCATGTTTCAGTGCTAAACGTACTGATTCCGTTGGCAAATTGTAGAAGGAAAAGAAATTATTGGCCCAACCAGTGACTTGCAAACATTATCTTTTTCATATAGGCTGTACATCACTCACAGCTGCTCGCAGCTACCGCACTTCCACAGACTTACCAGTCGGCCTCTTTCGAAAACATGCATTAGACTCGAGTTCCAACCTTGTTAGAGCTCGTCAGTGGTGCATCTCCCTGCCACAGCCAAGATTAAAACTCTGGCCACGTTTCCGTTATCCTTCATTGGGTTACCGTGACTGGTTCTTTTTCAAGTGGCTTGAGGCAGTGTGATAAAAGATCCCAATGCATCCACAGACATAATTATAGATTACTGTTAATCAGTATTTCTCGATCGTCCTCTATTCATTGCAGAAATTTGATTCACATTTATTGGTGGCAATAACGGGTGAATGAAACCGCAAAACCATAGTGTGCGCCGGCAAGACAACCATATTCACTGTAGTAACAAGTTCTCAAACCTTGTCTGCAAAAACTGCAGAGTTTGCTTGCTAACTGTGGCTTTCATAAGCTTTAGTAGGCAGGAGTTTGGGTAATAGTAGCCAAGTGGGCGCAGTGCTAAAATGCATTGGGAACTTATCTTGAATTGTGAACCGACTGAACTAGCACGCTTCAACTGAAATTGACTGGAATCCTTGAAACAGCTGTCTCCAATTCAAAAGCTATATTTAATAGTCACTTTGGTTATTTTTCCTTTTACTTCCAGGTAAGGAGGCTACTAAACTGTGGTATGATGAAATCAAAGTTCACGATTTCGGGGGCGACTTTACTCCCAATTCTGGTAAGTTCAGTTCAGTTCTGGTGTTCAGAATCAGATTAAGTTGGTCTCTGTAACCCTACAAATTATATATTTTCTTATACGAACATGACCATTTTTGACAAAAGTATGATAGCAAAGGCATGAATCAGGTACAGTCACTTTTGATCGTTAAGTTTTTTATATACTGATAATGATCCGCATACCTCACGAATATATTTCAAAGAAAGTTCAAGGTATGTGTCCATTTGGCATTCCGATCGTCTGAACGAATCCAGTCCACCTCGAGTTATAGGCCACCGTCGACTAGTGACACGATGACATGAAACTGTTAGAATGTAAACATTCATTCCTGGTCAATTATAAGCCAAAAATCCACGATCAGTTTCGTTCCTGTTCGATCTCATCGGACTCACCGAATGAGCCAAATCAGTGCTGCACATTCTGACACCCTAGGGTCTGATGATTAACTGTGCTGCTTCGCAACAGAGGAGTTTCCGGTTCGAACCTCGTTCAAACTACCTCTACCTGAGAAATCTAACTACACAAAATCAATCATACTGTGTAACCTTCTGCGTAAACATCATAAAACGTATCACAGTAGATGATTCATTTGCCGCATTATTTTTAAAGGCAGACGTGACGTTGGTAAGGTAGTATTTGTCAGAAACCATTTTACTAACATGTTGGACTTGCCATCAGTTCTATGGGTACTTTGATTGAAAAATAGGTAGACGTAGCGAAACAGCGATGGTGAGTCGAACAATCCAAATTTATCGCGGTAACAAACGATGCCTCTCTCGTTAGTGTACTAAAAGATGGCATTTGGAATCACTATAACTCCAGCTGTGAATGACCAAATTGAAGGTTATTTACCGTGAGACTAAGCGTAAACCGACCCTTCGCGATCAGTTCCATATTTATTTATACCAACTAGGTAGGAATAATCCGAACGAGGTTTGAAACACTAGCCCTCCGCGTCACGGGTAGAAGCTCTCATCCACCTTCCACTACTTCTAGGACTATCACTTGGGACGACGTAAGCAAGTCACACGTTATGAGAACGACAAAGTAGCGAACAAGACATGCTTTCTGTTTTTGATCATCGGGTTAACTACAACGCATTAAACATGAAAACAACTCGAGCAGGTCGGAAAAACGGTCAATGGAGGGTATGGATGGTGTGTTTGTTATCAGTTGTGCAATCTTTGTTCCAGGCTATGGCCTTGATTGATTGTGCGCCAGGTTAGATCAGGTGTCCGCACATGGGTGTTGAACGGAAACTCAGGCACAGTTGAGGACAGTCGGTCTGGAAAGCATTATACGCCCGTTTTTTGTAAACACTCCACTTCATCTCAATTTCGTTTCATCAGGAGCTGTTTTACTCAACACTACTGAAAGCACCCGTTATCATGTCACAATCCAAAGGTAAACTTCCATGTTCTACAACCAGCTGTTGTGTGTACTCATTTGTTTGCTCATGTCGAGCATCACACATTGGTCGTACTACAAGGCGATTGTCTGACGGAGTGCGTGAACAAATTTCTGCATGGTTGAACAGCAGTGTGACTAAAACGGTCTCAAGCGCGATTGTTGTTTGGTTGACCGACTCTAATCATTCTGTCAGTGAGAAAGATGCTTTTCAGACTGTCTACCAAGTGCCGAGGAATCGGTCAAAGATGATGAGATTCCGAATGTTGACCGCTGCCGAGTCCATTAGTATCACGTTGTGCAACCATGTCCTCCGCGCTCAGAAGAAGTTCGTGCGGACACCTGATCTAACCTGGCGCACAATCAATCAAGGCCATAGCCTGGAACAAAGATTGCACAACTGATAACAAACACACCATCCATACCCTCCATTGACCGTTTTTCCGACCTGCTCGAGTTGTTTTCATGTTTAATGCGTTGTAGTTAACCCGATGATCAAAAACAGAAAGCATGTCTTGTTCGCTACTTTGTCGTTCTCATGTCTTGAACGGGTATTTTCGAACGAAGTCAAACTTCAACCGATAATGGGTAATCTCAGTTTAGATCACTGATGAGTGGTCGGGATTTGGTTTATTTCCAAGTTGACCATCACTCACATTTGATCGCAGCGTTCGCGTTCGCATTCACATAGACTTTGCAGCCAGCCTGTTTCGAAAACAAGCACTAGACTCGAGTTTCGCTCTCATTAGAGCTCGTCCCCAGCAGTGCATATCCTTGCCACGGCCGGGACCTGAATTCCGGCCATTCCATCATAAGGCAACCATGTTGACCGCAGTGCCATTCACCTCACATTAGGCACGACCGAATTATTAAATCTGGCAAGGATATCCACTACTGAGTGAAGTGCGACTGAGTTAAACAACGGTGCATAAAGCACATCAAGGACACAAAATCTTATTGCAGTGTCCGGATTGGTACGGAGAGTTCCATCTTTGCAATGGTCAGAAAGCGTGTCTTAATAAGTTCGGACTCATTTATGTACCCCAATGTTTTCTATAATATATCAATCCACCGAACTGGTGCAAACCGTTTAAAGCCACCTTCGTTAACAGCCAGTTTACAACTTTCGCGTGGTGACGTACAGACAAAATTAAAGAAAGTAGCACACATGCATCTGTCTGCAAGTATGCGCTTAAGGAAATTTACGTAAGGACCTAAGCAACGAGTATCTGAAAGTCTCGCGCAAATTCTACTCGTTGAAATGATTCACCGGAAATACAGGCAACTGGTGAATATATCCACGAAATTTCTGCACTGAATAAACTAAAACAATACACTATGTGATTTCAGTAAAACCGATGATCATTCTGCATAAGAGCCTCTGTCTGTAAAATAATAGTCAAGAATCAATCAAATCCCTCAGCCTAACCATATTAGTTCGAGAAAAGAAAACCAAAAGTATGCAGGTTTGCGCTCATTAGTAACTAATAATGTACCTTAGACAACATCGCTAATGTTAAGCAAGCTTAAATTTGATTTCACGTGATACAGCACCCGCTCACTTTGATTTCTGTTATTAACGTGCAATTTTATTTCCCATTCGGCATAGCTGTCCTCCGTGAGGTTCAAGAAAGTGATGTTCGCATTTCCTTAATTCATAAAACAGTAGCAGCGGATGACTTAAAGGCTCAGTCTTAATTTGCAGCTTTACACGCCGTTTTATATTTAGCACCTCGGATCAACACGTCGCACCGGTTTCGAAAAGGTGTCTAACTTGCCACAATAACATTTGTTAAAACCAACAGCTACCGATGTATACAGTTAGTATATCCAAATGCTTCATACCGTAAGGATCACTTTCGAAGACTTTTTCGGTTTCATATTTTTTGTATTCACTGGATCAGTAGGTGTCAGTTTCTTTGATCTTTAGCAACAACGTCAATCAGTAAATTCCCCTTAGTTACAAAATCCGACCACACACAGCATGGTGACTAGCCATTTGATTAGACAGAAATTTGCCATTGGGATGTCTAGCAAATGTTGCTTGCATTGCTACCGCTATCGTCATCGAAAGTTATGAGGTTTCTGCGCTTGTTAACTGCTTTTAAACTTGAAGCTGGCTAATCAAAAATATTGTGTGAAATATTCTCCCGGTTGGACTACACCTGAAACCCGGACGCTTCTTCAAACTATTCATAACACTCAAGTATTTTGTGATGATTAAGGGAAACATTAGAAACACTGTTACTAATCAATGAGGTTTTCTCCCACGCACAAACTACAAATCATTTCTTGTGTACCTCAAATTTTGCTTGCCACCCGTGCTTTCATTTATTCACGAAGTGAGCTCAGCCATATTTGACACAGCATAAAATAATGGTTTATCATGCATCTGATGTATAGCTATACAGCTTCGTTGGTCGTTACAAAAAAGGAGAACGGCTTTTGTTTGTGCGTAAACATCTATGCGTCGGTCCGAGGACAAATGAGTTCAAAGGTCTACAGATATCTAAAAATATCGAGTGGAAGTGAGCATAAGGTAAGTTAAAGGTGATGGCGTGCAGTCGTGCCAGCAATAAACAAACACAGTGGCACGAACTATCGTCAAATAGGCACATTTACTTACCAGTGTGAATTGACCGAGAAGGCGGATAGAAAACATGTGGGAGCTTTAAACTCCCAATCGATTCAGTTCAGACCATCGAGCAGGTCAATATGTTCCAGTGTGAAAAGTCCGCAACTGTGATGCACATTCGTCTATGTAGTAGGAGGCTCATGTTGAAATTTTATTTCAGAGAATGGTCACTTAAGTGTTCATCATTTTTAACTTCGATTAGATTTGGTATTGTATATTGGTCTGGGGTATGGGGTATTTTGTGGATGAGAATTACGTTTCTTCCGAAGTGTTTGCAGTTCGCTGAGAAATGTCGTCATTACGGTGGATAGAGAATCTTCTTGAGTTTTATAATCGCTGTAATGTCTCATCTCCAGAGATATTTGGTGAAACCTAATCGTTTTAAACAAAAGAACGACAGGCCTTTGTGTTTGCTTTCAAATATGAAAGAACTGTGAAGAAATGACTGTTTAACAAGGGTTCAGATGCTCACAATATCACCTCTCTTAATGTCTAAAGTAGTCGTAGAATATATCAACAGACATACGTACAGACATTTTTGTAGGAATTTTTAAACTTGAGAAAATCGGTGTATGTATGCACGTAAACTTTCACGAGAAAATCGGATTGATTAAAAGGGTCACAGGTGATAAATCTCAGGAAACTCTGGTTGGCAGTAGCGATTATCCATCTGTCAGCAACGTGTTTCTACAATTTCCAAACGCAGACGTTAATGTCTATTATAATGCCGAATGGAGCAACAGAAAGTGTGTTCCGGTCACATATTAACACGTGTCCAACTTGAAAGTCTGCAGCAATAACTTGTAAATAAAACGACTTGAAAGAAAATAAGTTAGGTTAACGTGAAAATGAATGCAAGTGAACAGAGGAAGGACGAACATTAAGGAAGCTGTGATTGTAAAATAAGTGTCTATTCAATCACCGCCATTACAAAACTTTTCGATTCATGAAAGCAGGACAAACCAGTGAAAAGCTGTACGTGCTAGCGCCTACGTTTCGCATCGGTAAAATTTGGCCCCTCCACAGAAGCCCAGAAACAACAGGCGACTTAAAACTTGCGGCAACATACATCCCTAACATGATAGGTAATTGAATGACATGTGATCAACAGGATTATTTGATGATATCAGCGACGCATTCTGCAGTTTCATCATGTAAAAAATCATAGGGAACAATTAATCATTTGGCTAAAATCAAGTAGACCATCACTCATATTTGATCGCAGCGTTCGCGTTCGCGTTCGCGTTCGCATTCACATAGACTTTGCAGCCAGCCTGTTTCGAAAACAAGCACTAGACTCGAGTCTCGCTCTCATTAGAGCTCGTCCCCAGCAGCGCATATGCTTGCCACGGCCCGGATCTGAACTGCAGCCATTCCAATCATGAGGCAACCGTGTTAACCACTGCGCCATTCACCTCACATTAGGCACGACCGAATTGTCAAATCTGAACGCTCAACCACTCTCGCTTGTGAGCAATGATCGGGTTGCCCGATCGTCTCGAGAGGAGACAGTTACTGAGCTACTGATGAGCTCTAATGAGAGCGAAACTCAAATCTAGTGCTTCTTTTCGAAACAGGCTGGCTGCAAAGTCTATGTGAATGCGAACGCGAACGTTGCGATCAAATGTGATTGATGGTCAACTTGAAAATGAACCAAATCCGCGGCTACTCATTTATAATCTTGTGGCTATAAATTGAACATCCTGTCACTTTGTCACCTTTTTGTTTTCGTGCAGCTCATCGCAACAGCTTTAAAGTCAAATGTTTTGGTAATTGATCCCACTGACATATATTGAATGAACACATTATGTGCGCGTTTATTTCGAAGTCATTTTCAGTAATGTTCACGTTCAGTAAATTACAAGTTTAGTAAAATATCTGCTTATTTAGCAAACAGATTCTAACAGCTGGATGCGTTTCTTCTGCTTATGAATTTGAACTAAATGATTAGCAAACTCTTCCGCGTTCCGATCCCTGTGCAAATTATGTAAAAATATTCTGACCAACGTTCTTAAAAACCCACCGACAAAAGTATCGCAAATGTTCATATTTTTAAACCATGCTGCAGTCCACCTATTCTGAATAATGTATGCTCCGTTTCCAAATATATTTTGTATTGGAATTGGCGCCCTCGGACCTCAAAATTGGGCAACTTTGTTTGCCTGACTACTTATTATCTGGGTTTTGTTAATTTTTAAAGGTTTACGAAACCAATAGTGTTATACAATAAAACTTCAATATGTTCCATGTGATGATACAAGTGGGTTGTATGTGATACGTTATACCGTGTTATAAGGAAATTTTAAACATGAATTATCTCGAAAGTCACTAAAGGTAAGTAGTGTGTCTTCGTCACAATGAACGCTTTCTGCATTTTATGTTGCTATGTTTGATCAGATGTACAGTCGGGTATCTACCAGCACTACGCAATTAAGGACCTAACATGTTGTAAAGGTGCTTAATATTAATGGTAACAGATTTCTTAACACTGACTGCCAATTAACACTGGAAGAAACCGCCGGGCTGTCACCTCAGCGACATAATAATCATGCGGCATAAAACTGCACGTAAGGAACGTGATTACGTTCGATATTTTTGAGTATGGAGAGCCGAATAATGTGAACACTATCGATGGCCAACGTTCAGTGCTGAATCGAGTGCTAGGGTAATCGGCAGCATAGTAATTTTAAGGATTATCTTCCTTGAGATGTCATCTAGCAACGTTCAGCAGATGTCACAGTGTGTCCATATTCAAAGGTAGTCGATTACGGGATCTTATTTGAATCATCAGCCTAGCGTAGCCTTTAGCCTCCTTACGCAACAATCACTTGTCTGTTTATTAATATCCTAAAATTCAAATCACCGAGCTAGATTAGTAAGTGGTCTAACCACATGTGTGAAGCACGCCAAATCTCCCGTCAAATGTTTGCAAAAGTGACGCTAGTTACGATCAGCTGCCGCTCATGAGAGGATTGTATCAAATGCCACCAGGTGATTTTGGCATCGTGATCAGTTGATAGCTCACTCGAATGTTTGACTGTCTGCGTTCGATTGCTCTGGTTTTGTAATAACAGTGGCACGATAGACGGAAGAATCGATTTGAACTGGTGGCGAATTTGAACAGAAACTCAGTGAGAAACCACAGATGCTATAACTCGCAAACCCTAAATGATTTTCCAACAATGATGAATCCGCTGCTTGAAGATTGTCAAGACAAGTCATGCCTCAGGAATTTGAAGGAGAATCTTATCTGCAGCTAGCTTTGAAAGATTGAGGTGAATAGCTGGATTTATCCGGTTTTCAATAGACTGTCAGTTATTAGGTCGGCATTCTTGTAGAGTCAAACATAAGCTGTGTGCGATGAGTCCGCAAAATTTGGTGACATCTAATGTTAAAATCACATGATGCAATAGCTGGTTGTCATGAAAATGAGTGGACAGTTTGACTTACACCACGAAACAGAATATAATTGGCAACGGCGTGATAAAAATCCTGCCAACAAGAGGTATTTGCGCATGCTCAGTTAAAGGTGATATTTTATGAATCGACAGTCGACTCTGGAAACCAATGCAGACCAGATTGTCTGAAAATTCAGCGATCACAAATGAGCCTTTTCTAAACGTTTTTCTCAGTACCACGGTTCTGTAGTCCACAGCTATAGATTCCTTTCAAACCGTTTTTATTTTTGCCTGTCCCTCATCACACTTTAGAAGCGTACGCCATCCAGCAGGCTCATACGAAAAGGAAGCGCAGACACGTTAACTCTGCACTATGGATTTTTTGACTGAAGCCGGTACTTCTAGCACAGCACTCTAAGGCAAACATGTTGAATGTCTCGACATCCTTGTCAACAGGTTGTTTTGGTCTGCATGGTCTGTAGTATCACAGAAGACCAAGCGACTACGTAATATATGTCGGGATGGCAGAGAAACTCAAGATAAATGAAAAACCATCGCATGTTACATTACAAATAAATGAAAAAACTGGTTGCAACCAATTATTCCGCTCTAAACAACATCCAGCACAAGTTAAAAATGATGGCCGCTGACTAGAAGATGACGGATATGCGACAGACACCGTGAATAGGTGCCACGACAGAACACTTTGAAGCAATCCGTAAACTTGAGTTCACTCACCTCATGCCTCCTCTGAGGCCCAAAACGATGAAGGATAAGAGCTGTCTAGGTTTTGGGTTGGCACTTATGCAGCGAAAAAAGAGAGTCCTTGAAGCTACAACAGTAATTACACTGCGTTGCCCACGCATCATTATGCTTCTTTCATTAAACGCACTGGTTTATTACCACACACGGCAAACGCTGGGTGAAGGCCCTCACAGAAACGATATGCACAGTGACACACCGAAGAGTTTGTTCACCTTGATGTTCAATTAAATTCGTCAGGTTAGTAAAAGGTTTGTAATACGTCTTCTGAGCCTCTTTATAATTAACGTTACGGACAGGTGGATGCGCACACCTGGACTTGCAATTAAGCATCCACGCGCAGTTGCAAAATGTAAATTGCAGGTCCAAGTTATACCTCCGTTTCTCTTATTGAATAAAGGAGTGCTTTCGAAAAATTCGGATCAGTATGGCGGAGTTTTTGCAATTGCCAGAAATCAGTTAGCGGATGCACGAAGGTTTCTACGATGAGTTAGGTTATGGGTGTGATGTGTTCCTCCGTTTTTTGCCTACCTCTTTTAAGCCATTGAACTTGGGCATGGTTTTGTCTTTTAATGGATATGCCTAGGTATCCTCTCTGTCTGACTTTTAATCTTTCCCGACGCGTTGGTATTGATATACCAAAATTTGGTTTCGGTGCTGGTTCTTGAATCCGATTTTTCTTAAACTGCGGAAACACAGGATGAGCAGATGAATCTCGGTCTACTTGATCTGTTGTTCAGTTAGCTCCAGGCAACGAGTATGGTCCCTATCGATCGAGCTAGACACCAGTAACACGGAGCTGTGAAATTACTAGGAACAGTATATGTTCAGGATTGCGTGAAGTAACTGTACCGAAAACGAACCGGAGAGATTATATATCCGTTCGAATTAGCAGAACGCAGAAACTGAAGTTACGTATAGCTTGTCCACAGAAGCCAAGTCGTATTCTCAGTCGGCTTTCTTCTTCGTCATATCTCTGCCCGGTGACAATAGCCTGAACGAAAAAACAGACTGGGAAGGGGAAACCTGGTGGTGGAAACATCAGCATGTGTGAAGTGTTTCTGAACATCAAGGTGAACAAATTCTTCGGTGTGTCACTGAGGATATCGTTTCTGTGAGGGCCTTTATCCAGCATTTGCCGTGCGTGGTAATAAACCAGTGCGTTTAATGAAAGAAGCATAATGATGTATGGGTAACGCTTGTAAGGGTAATTCTGATGGCGTATATTCCGTTGTTACGGTGTGCACGTCTCATTGCCATGCTGCAACAGCTTAGATAACACCATGGAATTGTAGGCAATTAGTTCAGTTTCCATTCTCAAGCCGTGTTTCTTCCAGACACTTCTTTCAAGACGTCTGAAAGCAGCTCTAGCCTTCAACACACGAGCTCGCAACTCGTGGTCCACAGACAGAGTGACGCATATCCCGAAGTAGATCTCTTATTCAAAACAAGATTGGCTTCAAACTCCTACTTTACGAATGAAGTAGTCAACACGGTTATGTACAAAGCACACCTCAGTTGTTTAGGAACAAAGGGAACAGCGTAGACTAGGATCGTCACCAAGAGTGCTAACCAGTGGCAACCACTCTCGAGAGCCGGATCGAGAACAGAACAAATTTCGTCGACGCAAACATGTTGAACGAAGGTTGATGCATTGACAATGACGAGGTAATTACCATTTAGATGGTTTGCAGATCCTATTGTGATGGATTGTCAGGTCGGAGGTGCGAGTTTTCCAACGCTCGGCCNTTGGAATTATGACCCATAAACGGGAGAGCGCGCGTTGCATGTGACTGGCGATTTGGACAATAAAGATTGTACTTTATTGGACGCCTTCTCGCTACACTATCACCAGTTGCAGCTCCAACATTATTGACAATGACAACCAAACCAGTCACATTTGGTTAAAAAAAAAATAGGTTAATCACAACTGTGTTAGTTGGGCCGAGTGAAGTCGAAGAGCACAGGCGAACGAGGAATAGTGGATGGATAGTATAGGAGTAGAAAATGAAGATAACACAAACCTAGTCAAAGATGACAAACAATGCAAGGTACTGAGGAGAAATTTTGGAATCAAAAAGCGATACCGTTAAAATGGTAAGCGATTTTTCACGGTTTACAACGCTTGTTAAGCGACCGTGAGCACAAATACGGAAAATAAGGGCAAAACTTAAAAAAGTGCAGAGAGTGTCGCCCAGTGATCACTATCGAAATTAAGTTAGCGAAGTGCCTCTAATCGTGCAGTATAGCAACGCAATCTTGAGAAAACTGCTTGCGTGTCCAGCAAGTGTATTTGTTCAAACAGATGGTTCTGATTTTCAAATGCGTAAGATGTAAGTAGATCTTGCTTAGCTTTAGCTATTCTGGGGATTCTGAATCATCAAATCTGATGATTGGATTTTTGGACTGCCCAGAGTAAAAGGTTTCATTTAAAAAAGGCCAACCACACATTTGGCGGAGAAAAATCACATGTGTGTGACCGAACAAAGGAGGACTGAGGTAAGTTACCGTACACAGGGTGATTAATGGCCCTATTTCGACAGCGGCTAAAACTATAGTTTGAGAGGATTCTAAGGCCCGCTTTGAGACTCTCAACCTAAAAATACTGTGAACTGCGAACTACTTTTTTAATTTGAATTCGGTTTAAAGAAAACCTTGAGTACTCCTGAAAATTATCTTTTTTGTTAGTTTGAAACCTGGTGAGATGTGTAAAGTGGTTTTACGGATTGGGCAATCACTGATCCATCGTTGATTATGATTATAAAGCCTTTAGAAGACCAAACAATTTAAGTTGTGTGTTGATTCCTAGTTGTGTAGTTTCTATTCTGAACAAGGTCACACCATCACTTTTCGCTCTCAGTTTTTCAAATATATGGGAAAGTTACCCATGCTGCTAAATCAACATTTTCATTTCAGGTCACTTCACACAAGTGATATGGAAGGAAACCAGGAATGCTGGGTTTGGTGTGGCAAAAAGCTCCGACGAACATAAGATTTTTGTTGTGGGGCATTACAAACCCGCAGGAAATATCAGCGGTTTATTCAGGGATAACGTACTACCAGTAGTGCATAAGAATATGCCGTCTCAACCAAGTGAGTGAGCAAGTTGAATAACTTTGATTGAAAAGTGTAATTTTGCTCATGTTTAATTGTTAAATGATCAGTTTTCTACAACAGCCGATGAAGGTTTTACCCTCGCCGTAATTATCAGGATCGATTTAACTCTTCTTACACACTAGTGGTTAGTATTTAGTTAGCCACGTGGGTTTAGCATTTAAGTTTTCAAATTTAGAAGTCAGTAGTCACTACTGTATAACAAAAATACTCTAAAGGTACAACTGCCTTCGAGGTACCAGAGCGGTTTATGCGATCACACGATGAACTACGATTGAACATGGGACAGTATATTTTTGTAACAGATGTGGACCGTTTTCCGAAGCCAGAGACGGGAACGATACCAACCATGAGGCTCTCCAACCCATTTTGTGGACAGCCTGTTCTAAAAAACAACTCGATTCTGTTTTTCAGTTACAGTGCAACCCGTGCCGGAAGGGAAGAGGAAGACGGTACGCAGGTCCCGCACACGTGTGGTCATATATGAGGCTTTCAAACGAAAGCGACGATGGAGAACTTCAATTGGCCTTATGAACGAGGAGATTATATACTCCCTGGGGTAAACGGGCGAAAGTGGACAAAGTCTACTTGTATTTGACAGATCAGTTGAAGTATTCTTTTCTTTGTGTGGCTAGTCCTAGCCATACAGACCACCACTTCTCTTGTGTTAACCGTTGACTACCTAAACGTTTCTGCTTGTACAATTTAACGGCGAATGATTTTACAATGTCCTAACTTTGAAAAATGCTGTAATAGATAATGCCCTCACTGTCCATATCAAACAGAAGAATAACTTTGCACACCAGTGGATTTGAGTGCAGTGGGTTTGACTAATCTAATGACTGCCAACTAACAACAACCAAATAATCAAGTAACTGAGCACGTTATTTGCAACGATAATTGCCAGTTGCATAGGCAAATAAGACAAATGATCTGCAGCCAGAAGTGCAATCTTAAAACTGACCGCGTATATATGTGACCTGAGTGTGATGCCAAGTTTAACTGATCGTTGTACTGATGAGGAGTCGCGGATTTGGTTTATTTTCAAGTTGAC
>QNGE01005301.1:12979-33263 GCA_008508345.1 Paragonimus westermani | reverse complement strand
ATTATTATTATTATTATTATTATTATTATTATTATTATTATTATTATTAGGTTTTCACTCACTTGTTAGATTCGCAATTCACCTTGTCGTAGGTAACCATTCTAATGATCAAGCAGGGCGTGTGGCAATGCCAGTTATTCCCATCGGCAGTTCTGCTGCTCAGAAATTTTCTATCCTCGTGCTAGCACGGTTCAAATATCTCACTGATAGAAAGAGAGAATGTTTAATGGAATGTCATTTGACAGTGTACCCAGCGAAAAAACAAGCAAACACAAACGGATGAAAGTCAAGACACTTAGGAGGCGAACCTGTGTAACCCTGTTAGTCACTCATTAACCGCCAAAACGGACGAAATTCCACAACTCCCGTTGACGTTGAGAGTTCAAACAACCTTGGAAGTGACCGGGCATCATTCCCTACTGTAAGGATTAAAACGTCACACTGAACACAATCCACACATGATTGCCGCTTTTGCATAACGATAAGTCTGATAATGCTCGAATCGAGTGCACACCGTGCTCATTATGAAGCAACCTAAATCCCTGAACCTTTATTAAAGACGAAAACGCTGCCTTTTTAGACTTTTTAGCCCACATTAGTGGAGATGATGTAGATATGTCACACGACGGAAAATGAAGCTGCGAAGTCAAAACGAGCACACGGATTCTGATGCCAGCGGTTTGCGGTCACTTCACCACTAAAAAGTAACATGGATGAGTGCGATGGTACTGGCAAGGCAACTCACGCTTTGCAGAAACTTTAGGATTCTGGAGATGACGGAAGTGTTCTTGCGACAAGCACCAGACTGTGCTTTCCTTGACTGCCTCTCAAGAACCCCGAAGGCCGCTGGACACATGCATTAGCAAACCGACCGTATGTGAGTGATTTGGGCTCCCAAGTGCAAATTTGATTAAACCAGCTGCAATGACTAAAAATGCCGTCATCATTCTGGCGATCAGGGAGAATTCCTCTAATCCCTCAGGTGTGATTGAGCTACTTGAGGAAGTGTGTGATACTCAGAATTGGGGACTTTGAATAGCCCTAGGAATCGTACTTGAAGTGAAACCTCCCACGCAAGTAATATGGATAAGACCTGGTACTGGTAGCAGTAAGCAATTGTTATTCATGAATTGAGACGCCGAATTTGTCGATGTGCAGCAGTATTAAAGAAATCACAGCCTATCATTGGCTGATCTCATCAGCACATGCAACATCGTAAACTGTATGTTAATTGGTGGAATGCGGAACAGATGAATTGGCGAATAACGGAAGGCACAACACTAAGACCGTTCATCAAATCCTGATGTTGTATCTTTAACGCGACATTTGGATTGGCCGTTTGTCAGATCTTCTGTTGTGTCGGGGTTAGGATAATCGGTGAATCGAGATTTCCACCACAGGGTACTATCCAACAGTCCACGACGTCGCATCACCGAAGTTGCACCTTACTCCACCACTGCTCAACTTTCGTTAACCAATATTTACAGTTGAGTCCTGGAAAGGTCCACATCCGAGCTATTATAGAAGTAGCTGCTAGTGTGGCAGAATCCCGTCACAATCTCTTCAAGCGGACACTCAGGAATGGCATTCTCCTCGGTGCAGGGAAAGAAGCGATGGCCAAATTGATTTTCGAAGCGGATGACCGGCACTCCCCGGTTAGCTGTTAACCAGCTAGCCTTACTTACGATCCATGCAAATGAGCAGTACTTAATAAGACGTGTCATTCTCAGGCCCCTCTTACCGAACAATCCCCTTCCCTCCACTCAGCATGGATCCCCTCCTAACTAGTCATGTACAACAAATATGCTGATCTTCACAGACATTCTGGAGAAACCATAAGACAATGGTCAAATCTCAGACGCTGTCTTCTTTTAACACGCCAAAGGTTCTGACCGTGTCCCACATGTTCCTCCGAAACACGATGTGGAATTTCGCGATGTTATGACCCATTGACGTGCATAATACATCGGTTGTTTATTCGGAAAACGAACACACGGTTAGACGTTACAACACAACAACAAATAAATCCACTCATTTGTATACAACAATGGACCCAGGACGTCCCAACTGTCACGGTTGTTAGTGCTGGGTCCTTGTGTGTACCGAGAGCAACTTCAAGCCAAGCTGTACTCTGATGTCCCCTCGAGTGTTTCTCCCGTAGTCACTCCATTGTGAAAGTCTGTGCCCCTGCTCCACTGCTGAATAACAATTGTATGGGAAGCATAGTGTGATCGCTCGTTCCCACTAAAACGGTATCCAAGGGGAGGTTCTTTGCCAGACTTTCCCTTTTCCGGATAATGGAAATTTCAGAGTTCCGATGTCTGCAGGCGTTTCTCAGGGGTCAGTGCTAGGTCCTGTTATTCCTTATTTATATCAATAACCTTGTGGTCAATATATATCGCAACACTCTTCTTCACACTGGTGACCTAAAAACCTGGAAATCTAGCGACCTCGGAGCAACACATGTTGATCTCGACGCGATCAAGCACTGATCGGACGCCTAGCCCCTCCCACTAAGTAACAACAAGTATACGTAGACAATGCCCTTGTAATTCGTAGTACGCACATTGCCATAGACTTCAACGAAACAGATTGGAGGGAAGGTCTATGCACCTGGCTGTCGTTTAACATACTTCGTGTGTCATCACGGGATGGTATAAAAAAGAGGTTTGTATTGAATCGTTCGCTAACGATTCAACTTCACATCGAGTTACGCGTAATCTGTTGATCCAGTAAATACCTCTCAATATTCAACGACAGAGATAATCTATCCTCGGAACGGTTAACGAGAGGGCGCTCGTAATAACTGGATTTAATGCGGTACTAATTGAATCAATGTACAAGAAAACTGAGTCTCACACTTCGGATGTGAAAACCCTCAGAAAACAAAGAAAGAAGGTGCCCGCACAACAAATTGACAACCAGGCACCGATAAACAATGGTGGACGATAAAACGGGTCGAGCCCACTCAAACAAATGGTCATTGGTTTGGTCAGAGCAAAACGACTGTTCATGCATCGAGAAACGACGGGAGTCGTAAGTTACTAAAGGAAAAATATGGAGGAAAAATGTCTAATTTTGGTATTTAGAAGTTTACGGGGCTCGGACTAAAGAAGTGTAAGGGAAACGGTAAAAGTAGGTGGTGTAAGAACAAGGATAAGTAATGTATTTCATTTGGAGAAGAGAGCAAAGCATAGGGCCACCTTTCAACATCAGGCAAACCTCAGCAATCTCAAAATAACGCAAACCGTGACAAAAACAACAGTTCACCGCTCTTAGGATGATTAAGCGTGCTTCCCCCCGTATAGATGAAAGAGCTTCTTGAACACCTCGATGGCTTTATATAAGACGGCCACCTGGGTGTTCTGATCAGTACGTGAAAACCAGCTTGAAGAAACGCAGACCCGCTTTTGAACGAGCCCAGTGCGCGGAAACCAACTTGGTCATGGGCTTATGGAGTGCTGTGTACGAGCCTTGGTTTGAAAATCTTCATCTGTATCCATCTGAATTTCGATCACTCCAAGGTGATTTAATTCCCACACACTTCGTTTTTGGGATAAGTCTGGTAGAACAGTTCTTCATCGTAGCACATGTTGTCGGCCGACGATGACATGACTGAAAGTTTTACACGATCCGTCGCTGGACCTCCCTCGGGTAGAAGTTCTTTTCTTATAATCACCAGGACAGTTTCCCTTCTGATGTCGTTAGCTGCACTTTCGGCAATCGCTCCTAAGCAGTGATAGGTTTTCACCTACTAAAACCGGACTAGTAATGTATCTGTTCTTGGCATTTACTGCAAACTCCAGGGACTGTGGTTTTCCCTGCTTCCACTGCCTGCCTTACCGGTTAAAAGACACCCCCTTGAAGCTAAACATGGCAAATCGGCCGGATCCGGGTATTTTGGGCTGTTTGCTTTGAACCAATATATTAATCACTGAATCGCTGACTCGATGGCGTCCAACAAACACACTGTCCCACTGTGGTATGTACCGTGAAACGAGTGAGCAACAGTGGTTTTAGAGAGATTTATGTCACGCGCGGTTTACTATCCCCTGATTTGGTCACGTTGAGCTTATGTTTTCCTGTCAGCATTGATTAAATCAACCCAGTCTAAATGAGATTTTGCGCGCTCTTTGAATTGCAAAAATATGGGTGACGCTGGTGCGAATTCCACTAAGGTTGTTGGCGTGGAAGTGCTTCCACCGATTTACAATGATATGACTGGTTTACTAATAAATTTTCATTCCAGGATCCATCATCTGAGCATATCAATCTAAAAGTCCAAGGCCAGGAAGGCTCAATTGTACACTTTAAAATTAAAAAAACGACTCCCCTACGAAAATTAATGAATGCCTATTGCGAGAGAATGGTACGTTTGTCAAGGTGTAATAACAACCAGTTTCAAGGGGTATCAACCTATGTCTGTTCGTTTTATATTCGATGGCAACAACGTCCATGATACACACACACCCGCCTCCGTAAGTGCATATTCGTGTTGTCCTTAGTTCTTTCGTTATTAGTTGGAAATGGAAGAAAATGATACGATCGAAGTGTTTCAAGCCCAAACTGGTGGCTCTTGAACTCACCGTACTGCCCCGGTTTTCTTTTCCCAGTGCGCTTGGAATGTCGGTGGTCTCATTCAAGAGTAAACATATTCGCAATTATTTGTATATCTTATAGTCCAACGTGGGCATTCATTGCAATATACAGCATTTCCATACATTTGTCACTTTTAATTTTTTTCCATACCTATTTCCGGTTGTTTTTACAGTCTTGATGTACTGCCATTGTAATGACATACAGAGTTAATGTAACCAGTCAGTTGCTCGTCACTCTATCACCCTTGCTATGGTTCTACGGCAAACCATCAACGCAGTTTTCGTATACGGCATGAGTAGAGTAGCAGCCGCCGTCGACATTTCAGGATGTCCCGCTACGAGAGAGTTCATTTCAGCTTCTGATCGTGTCGTGATTGTCCACCCGGCTGCAGTATTTTTGTACTTTTTATGTCCAACATAGCTGCGGTAGTCCCGTGCTACACTCTGACTAGATTTATGCCAAAAAATACTCAGTGCCGACGGTGTTATCACCCATTTTGACTTCGGGCCGCCACGTCATTGTGTGTGAGAATGGTGCGAGGCTAGCGATAGTTTTATGGGTGGACGACAGCCTTTGCTACATATCTCATTCTGATTTGTCTGCGCCGCAACGCGTTTAACTGACTGCACAATTTTGTCAGGGAAGTAGCTTGTAGGAAGCGTTTGCTCACTTACTTCTCAAACCATAATTCGACCAAACATTTGCACATTGTAACGCCACATATTCCAGGTTGCTCACCATCGTCTGGCATTTCACATTTTAAATGTGTGTGTGCCAGTTTCTCTAATGTGCCGGAGTTCGCTTTAAGTTTCTGAGTGTAGGTGGCCGTATTGCGTTTAATATAGTGTGTAAGAAGCAGTAGTCTACTGACTGACCTGCGGACTTCAGCACAGATTTAAGAATGGCACCGGCTGCGGGTAAGAGCTTAAAATTTCGTTAACCGATTTCTGTTGCTCTTTATTCTAGTGGGTGGTGAGCGGAATTTGAAAGCAACAGCTTTTGGATTTATTTTTTCCAAAAGGAATCTCATAACTAGGAGAGCAGTTGCACGTCACAGCTTTTCTTGATTGTGGCCGGGGACTGAATTGAAGAACAACCGCATGCCCACCTCTACTGTGCACAAAAGTGCGTACATGGGTGAATGCATGTGACAGCTAGGCATGAGCAGTTTGGCACGAATATTCGTATACGGTCATGTACAATAAAACAGACCAGGAATCACGTCAAAAACTGAAGTAGCGATCCAGCCAAACCCTGACCGCAGCTACTGTAGTAGCACTCACGACATGTTCAAGCAAGGAGTTCCGGGCTTTAGTCTTGCATAGGAGCTGCACCAGTCTTGAGTCTCCTGTATACATTGCTTAGTATTAAGGAATGCCCCATAACTGACCTTATGTCGACAGTAGTGATAGGGGTTTCTATGGATGGTTCTCGATCTTCAGAATAATGAATGTCAACATTAGATCGCCTTTCTGTCTGTGGTATTCAACGAAGAATAATTTTAGTTCACAGTGTCCCGAGGTTAGCCTTTATACTCAGCACTTGAGTTGCTTTTGTAGCACACCTTTGAATGTTGATTAAAACAAGTTTGTCCTGCAAATGAGGAGGCCAGACTAGGGTTCCTTGGTCGATATGAGGATGGACAAAACGAGCAAAATTCGAGTATTTTGCTTTTCAAAAGTGGTTGGTTGAAAAGTCTAAATATGAAAGCCATGGTCGAATGCGAGTGTGGTCCAACCTAAACTTAATCAAATCCTGGACTATTAATCAGCAATATAGTGTATCGCCTATCATGTTTGGTGAGATCGGAGGCTTCGTCTTGTCTTAAATCTTAATCGGTTGGTTGTCGGTTGGAGTTGGCAGGACAATTGCTGTCTCCGATCGAGACGGTCGAATAGTCTGTTCACTACGCACAAGTGAAAGTGACTGAGCGTTCAGATTTGATTGTCCGGTCTAGTATAAAGTCAGTGGCATGGTGGTCCACAAGATCACCTCACGAATGCGTTATCAGAGTTCTCCTGGCCATGACAAGGACGTGCACTACTGACTAGCTCTAACCAGAGCGAAACTCGAATTCAGTGATTCTTTTCGAAAGGGACTGGCTGGAAAGTCTATTTTGATGTGAAGGTTGCGATCAAAAAGAAGGTGTTTGATTCAGTAGACGCAAGTTTAGTTTGCTGGAGTTCCACCAGGAATGTAGTCGGTGTATGTCGCAGAATAGTTAGGCGTACCGCAGTGCCGTAGAGTCCAGAGTCTTCGCCGCCGGAACATATGAGACCTTGTGAACCGGGTAGCTGAGGCATTGATTTCGGCTCTATGGATCTTTGGAACAAATTTATGTTGACTTTTGGAGCCAATGACACGGTGCTGGATCGAGTCGATCTCCTCGAACAGGTTTGACGCGTCGATTTCACGGTCGCGCGTAAGGACGTTGATCTTTCATACGTCTATTAATTCGATTGTTCCCAACTATATATGGATACAACATTACAGGGGGTTTCGTAAAATTGTAAGCGATAATGGCTAGGGCGCTCAAGGATCCAGCCTTCAAGCGCGTGAGCGAGCAGGTTGCATGTCTGGTATTTTTGGGATCGGATCACACATTGTGGACACTGAGATACCTCCAGACCACTGCAGTCGTAGCCGATACTTCCGTATGCAACTATTATGTTCAGTTTTATGTTCAATTGAAAACTGGTGACTAGCACGTCCGGCGTTAGACGAGCTCTGTTTCTGCCATTGACAGTGGTTATTGCTGAGGTTCGACTCATCTGCTTTGCTGCGTATCCTTTAGTCTTGGTCCTCTTTTGGCGAGGCCGCTATTTCAAACCTTTCAAGTGGATTATTAAGTCTCATGGTGTGGGCCTCGTGAATTTTGTAGCTCACAGTGGAGCCGAGTTAACAAAGTTACGTCAGCCTGTTGGCACGAGCCCTTGAACCATACTGTCAGCTGGGGGTAATTGCATCAAACAATTACTTGGCGTGTTGTTCGATGGTCTGTGAACGCTGCCTTTCACTGCTGTTCTGAGTACTAGATGGATGCCTTTGATTCACGGTGCCGAGCCTACTCCCTTTGATGTAAGCAGTCGAAATTTGTCTTACCTTCACGTTCCTAAATTGTTTATTGGATAATTCTGTACGCTACTACATATATCGGTTGGCAGACCGTGCCTGCTTGCACTGTTGGAACCCACTCCTTGGGTATCTACCACTTTGAGGGTTTCCAGCTTTCACGCCACAAGTTATGTCATCAGGGTGTTATGATGTAGCGTACCAGTTCCCACCTGCTGGATGCCTTGCGATTTCCGAAGCTTAAATAGTAGTAATGATTGGCTCGCGTGTACCCACGAAAGCTGCAAAAATTCTGCTATCATGATTCTCCAACTAATATACGACAAACCTGGTCGTAAGCCAGGTTTTCCAACGAAGTGTGCGTTTTGTAAATGCGGTTTTGGCGTCCAGTACCACATAATCGGTATGCGCATAATCCAATTTGGGTACGATTTATCCATGTGAGACGTAATATTCCACACCGTATCTAATTGTGGTCTTGCTTTCGTGTCGTTCTGTGCGATATCCACCCCACTTCCTCTCAGTTAACTTGTCGCTGCTGAACGCCGTGGAAGTAATACTAAAATAGTTACGAACATTGGGAGCTTCGCGTGCAGACGCTTTGCTACAAAGTACTTGTGTCTCCACTCTGCATCGTTGTTTTGATGGGTTCAGCCTGGCCAACCCTGGTGTCTGGGGCTCTTGTTAATGTTGTCTCCGAGACGACTAAGTATACTTTGGCTACCAAACTAGTGACAGGCTATCAGTAATAGCTTAGGGGGCCAGGTTCGATAACGGTTGCGAGTGATTTGGCGACTCCGAGAAAGTTGACCGAATGCGAGCTTCCGCCACAGTCGCGAGGAACCCAATACTCTAATGCATTTCACTCCCGTAGAATGTTTTTATGGGATGCCTGCTTTAATCTAGCCAGTCTACCGAACCCTAATGAGAATCTTCCGAGCACACTCATTGGACAAATGTGTGAAGTGATTGAGACCTACGATGGAATTGTTTAACAGGATAAAATCGTTTTGGTTCACCTCTCTAACTCACATGCTAAAGTGTCACGCGGTTCTGATACGGAAAGGCCTTCTGGAACTTATGGTTTTTTGTGTGGTCGTTTTCATGGCTCTCTTCACGAGCGTATCACTAACGGAGTTGTGTCAAACAATGCATTGACCTCAGTTATTTAGATTGAACTAGTCAGGCTGTGGCTTGTTATGACAATCATATGTAGAGTATCGCGCAATCACGGTATTTTTACGGGATTATGTGTGGGCACGATGTTCCGCGTGCTTCGCAATTTACTACTCTACGCTATATAGCAGGACCCTGATACGTACGCCCCCTCGTAAGACACGAAAGAACTTACCACCGGACTGGCATTTTGGAGATATAATATGTTCCCCACATGAGTTTCACGGGATTCACAACGATATTGAAAAACTACTCGGAGGTACAGAGTACGGCCGTCCTTTCCCAGGAAGTTTGACATCTTCCCATTGCTGTAGACGGCGCAGATTAATAAATGTCGTTCTGGCTGCCGGCCGCTTCACTTATATCCCCATCCACTTCCGGATAGCTGCCAGCTTTAAAATGCCGCCATCAAAAGTGAGCACATGCACAAACCCTGCCAATCATGACCTGACAAAATACGTTCCACACTAAAGACCTTCTATCGCCAGCATGTGACGTGATTGGCGAAATCCAACTAACGAAGTTTGTCATCTGAGAGACGTTCGGCACTACTGGGATTTTCAGCTTCCATTGCTGTCTCCAGAAAGTCATCCCCGGCAAAGTTGAAGGGAAGAGTGACAGCGGGCGACCTTCTAGAACACCGCTTGTAGTCGGAAAGGGGCTCCTTTGCTACTTACTCGTCGCGCTATCTGTCTGTATGAAGTTTACACCAGCTCAACTTATTTGTCAGAAGAACGGAGGTGCTGTCCTTGATAGTAACACGTCAGTGTTGGCATCCACACCGGAACATAGGATGCCTTCTCGGTGCATTTTATTATGTCCGAAAACACATAATGCAGTTTACTGACACCTCGTCATTGTGATACTACGTCTTTTCCTGGGTGTTCAACATCAACTACATCTGAAGCCGCGGCTACTGCTTAGTGATCGTTTTTTTTTATTGTCTGCCTCGAACTTCTCGTCCTAACCATCTGTCTCCTACCTTACTACACTTTCCTTCGTTCTAACGCTTAAAACTAGTTGCACTTTCACGTGTGATGAGAATAAGTGAGGTGCTGCTCTGGAGAACATCGTATACCTCTATTCAAAATTATTAAAAGAAATGGACGTTCTAACTATTGGTGAATTTAGTAGCTCGGTTGATAGTTTAGTGCGTGCGTGCGCTAACTTAACAATCTCCAAGGTATACGCAACGAATACCAGACATGAAATAAACATACGAATAACTGAGGGTGAGCAAACGTATATTGTGCGATGATTACAGTAAGTCTCCACCAGCGCTAAGGAACACCAATACGTGGAAGTAGCTAGGGGAGTTAAGGATCCGACCGTCGAGCGTACGAACAAGCCAGAAGTCTATATAGTGCGACTGGCGCGCATAGGCCAACAAATTCGATCGCTTGCAGCAAGCGGACGGTAGGCAAAGGTCCTTACGATCCTATGTACAATATGAATTAGGATTTTTGGAAGAATTTTACCGATCGTGCAGCATGCAGGCTGGGTTTATCGCCAGGTCACCACGATAATTCTGGTGTTTGGTTGATCGCCGGAATTCGCTTTTTGACCTCTTGTATAGGGTCTACTAAAAACATTGGACGCCGCCCATCGTACTTTCCTGATGCGTCAACCCTCGTCGCATTTGTTTCCGCCCACATACCCAATACATGTTCCCTACCTTTCTCGATTGGCCCCTGTGTTTCAGAGTCAGTAACAGTACACAAACTCAACGCACGAAGTCCATATTTTGTTATTGACAAACATTTTTGGTAGCTGTGAGCGAGTGTGTGAAGTCACGTTAATTCTGCTATGTGGACTAACAAAAAGCAATATGAGGCTCGTCAATCATCACTGCCATTCTTGACACTCTTCAGTACTGGGTCTAAACGAGATCAGGGGAGTCTGCTCAATAAGCAACAAATCAGCATTATTCACTCGAATTAGTTTAGAAGCGCTAGTGTTTTACTAGTCATAGGAAGCTTACAATGTGTATGTACATCAACTTGCGTTGGGCTTTGTTTAAAAAGTTTGGGTCAAGGAAGAAAAATACATGCAGTAATATTCGTTTCAGAACCGGCAAAAGTTATAGACTGTGATACGTAATAAAGTGGAGTGGGGTTATGACATACGATGATAACTGTAACTCCTGCGTGGCAATCGATCATGAGACAGGCACTCAGTGACTTGCCAGTGCTGGCATCAGAGTTCATACGCCGCTTCAAACCTATTCAGATGGTTACGCTTCTTGAAGTGTCAGAATAATAGCACGAATGTACATACACGAAAGCGAATTGGAACAACTACTGCTGCTCTGTACCAAAAACGTCAGCTTCGTTTTCCAAGACTCGGCCTACAGACAGACTGATGATGTAGCTATGGGTAGCCCGCTTGACCCTATTCTGGCAGACATTTTCGTAGCAAAAATTGAGCACCAAGTGATAAAACAGTTGTCTTCAGTGGAGCTATACATATATGTGTGGCTACATTTTTAAGTGTCCATTCTGGCCGTAAATTAACCGGCATTGTGTTGAGGGATGCTGAAAACCGGAAGTGTTCCAGTTTTGTCATCTACACCATTTGCCCGAAATCCCTTGATGTGGTATACAACGCTGTCTCATTCACAAAACTCCGAAGTTGAACATTTGTCACCTTTAAGTGAGAATTTGAAGCATTCTTTTCCCGTCAAAGATTTGAACAAAGAAGATAGTAGGCTGATATTGCACGATTTATGTCCGGACAAATTTTGCTGCATCTTTACGGGTGAATACTACATACCATTTATATATCAGTATGAGAAAGCGAACAAGATACCAGAGAAAGCCAACTGTCAGAATGCACAATCATTATCACTACCAAGGTGGCGACAACCCTACAAACAGTTGTTTCTGAACACAACACGGGCTTGAACTTTCGGACTGCGATCGCTTCAGCATAGTGCAGTGTTCACCTGTGTGACGTTGAGTAGATAACGTGAAATGCCGTCGGGGGGTCGCATTGGTGTTGCGTTATTAGAATATGACGCGCAACAGACGATGCAGGCTCCTTGTTTCTATGCGCGGCTGTGACGTCCTGTGTTTGCGTAATCTGTTTCTTGACCCACCTCGAGATGTGCTCCGTGACCCTGGTTCGCAACTGACGCTCAGTCCTGCCTATGTAGGATGCTCCGCATTTACATCGATATTCATAGATAAGGTTGAATTTGACTGACTCGGGTACCGGTCGGCCCGATCTTGGCAGACATTTTCGTAAGAAAATTCGAGCAACAAGTTACAAGGCAGTTATCCTTCTTGCAGCTATACAAGCGATACTTCGACGATATTTTTCCCATCGCACACAATCAATTATAAGCACAGAGCCAAATTCATTGGATGAATTCTTTGCACCCAGACATACATTTCAGTATGGAAGGCGAGCACTAAAACAGCCCACCATTCCTCGATATATGCATCAGGAGAAATTCCGATGGCTCGATTCAACGAAGCGTCCATAGCAAGAACACTTGGACAGGTCATAACCGGCATTTTGAAGGCTTTGTTCCCCGATCCTACAAACAATGTTTGGTGCGCACTTTGTTTGATCGGACCAGACGTATCTAGACTGAACATACTGACCAAGAAGAGATGGCTCTGTTAGAGATCACCCTACAACTGAACGGTTACCCTAAACCGTTTATCGCAAGTGTCCAAAAAGCCGGTATTTCTCCGTCTTCCCTTTAAGGGTAAGGATGTATGCCAACTTGTTCACCGTTGTCTGGTTAGTTCTATCGCGAGGACATACAATGCACTGGTCTCAATGATTCTGTTCTGAACATTCTGGATTCCAACATCCTATGTGAAACAATCGGTACCCGAGTCAGCCAAATTCAACCTTATCTATGAATATCGATGTAAATGCGGAGCATCCTACATAGGCAGGACTGAGCGTCAGTTGCGAACCAGGGTCACGGAGCACATCTCGAGGTGGGTCAAGAAACAGATTACGCAAACACAGGACGTCACAGCCGCGCATAGAAACAAGGAGCCTGCATCGTCTGTTGCGCGTCATATTCTAATAACGCAACACCAATGCGACCCCCCGACGGCATTTCACGTTATCTACTCAACGTCACACAGGTGAACACTGCACTATGCTGAAGCGATCGCAGTCCGAAAGTTCAAGCCCGTGTTGTGTTCAGAAACAACTGTTTGTAGGGTTGTCGCCACCTTGGTAGTGATAATGATTGTGCATTCTGACAGTTGGCTTTCTCTGGTATCTTGTTCGCTTTCTCATACTGATATATAAATGGTATGTAGTATTCACCCGTAAAGATGCAGCAAAATTTGTCCGGACATAAATCGTGCAACATCAGCCTATTGTCTTCTTTATTCGAACATACATGCGAAGTAAGTCTCCGTGTGAAATCGTCTGACGATTACTCTATCACGGCAGATTCGGACAGGGTGCTCCTGGTTACTCCTGCCTTGTCTTTAAGCGAATCTCTTTTGCACTTTGTGCGAGTCACCTCACGTTGCAGTCTTAATGAGTGAAATTGAGGGTGCTGTTCAGTGTAACAGGAAGGCACTCATTCTCTCTCGACATTACCTACTTGTTTACGAAGAACTATCTGGTTGCAATGTCGTCCGTCGACCGCACGATCATTAGTTGGATCCTCAATTATGTGGCTTACTTTCTTCTGGGGTTGGGCACTCTGGTTAAATCACAAGTAATTTTTCGGAGGTGTTCTCTTTACACCTAAAAGTGTGTTTTTTCGAGAGACGCTACTAACCCAAAGTTTGAAGTGATTGCACCAAGATAGCATGCGTGAGCTCGATAAAACCAGGAGGTTCGTGTCTCTGGATCATGAGACAGAGTTGGAAAAAGACAGTAGTAGATTCAGAGGTCCGAGGAGTAAGTTGGAGTGGGCGGATCGGAAAAATCGCATTTTACTGTGTTTAATGATCCGTACCCTAAAATTGACTTTAAAACAATATCGACGTGTATGTTGGCTGAACTGCGGGCTGTCAAGTCCCACTGGGGTATGGAACACTTGCTGGGATAAGTGATAGAGCGTTTAAAGGTGGCATCGTCGGTGAATAAATGCAAAGAGCATGAAGATGTAGGAAATATCATTGACACAACATTTACCTTCTGCTAGGATGGGGTGACGCCGTACGCGCAAATTACTGTTTAACGACCTTCTAAAGGACTAATTTAACCAGCCAGTTGCATACAGATTCCGTACGTGGGTTACTCCGGAAATGTTCATGACTGTAGATACAGGTGAGTAATATAAATAATGGAGTTTCTACCAGGCGTTGACGTCAATCTATACTGATCGTGATTGAGAGGTCCTGTGGCGACTGATTTTCTGTTTACTTATCGGGTGTCTACGGACCGGAGATTTCATAACCCTCGAAACAATATACATCCACGACACAGGATGATCCGTCTTGACCTGTTGCTTTTTAAAAGTAGAAATACGTGCAAAAATTTTGAAACCAGTGAACGAAAACCCAGCTGAACATATGGGTTTATTGAAATGTATGACCTGGCTAGAAAATCCATGTGGTGAATGTGGAGGTGGGTGGTCCGAAAGAAGTGGGACCCGTTCAGAAGTGTGAGTGCGAAAGTGGAAATGGAAAAACAGTAAAATTGTTTGGAAAGGAGGTACGTTTGCCGACATACTTTAAGACAGGTAAAAAACGCGTCGTTAAAAACATTTGATCCGAGCTGCGGAATGTTCTGCTACCTGCCGGAGTACTTACCAACTCTGACTGTTAAAGTTATTCGTTTCATCAGGAGCGGTCCAGCATAAATTGGCAGCACTAGTTCCAGACTTCGTTCGCATCATTGTGTTAATTGGCTTCGCCCCTCGTTAAATCACTGTTGGTCTCAGGTACATCAAATAGCTGTTAGTCTTAGGCAGAGTAGCTATAGTTTTAAGTGGAGCACTTAATTAGATTCAGACTATGCGTTAGTATGTTGTCCCTTCGTTCCCACTTTTGCTGAGCATCAACCTACAAACAACGGTTGCCTGACACTGCCCGTGCATGTGGTAATACGGGCTCAACAACCGTAACATTGACGATCTGAAAAACTGTTGAACACGAATCTGACAGGTCATTCAAGGATCAGGCATCATAGAATGCAGGTCGATGGTTTATAGGTTAAATAAGCATTTGATCTCAAGCAGTTTCCTAGATTTTTAAGATGTCAGACGGAATATTCATTGTAACAGTTGGCTTGGCAAGGTAAGGGGAGATGTGCATGAGGAGTTCAGGTGTAGAGCCTGGTCGCTAATCGTAGGGCTTGACTGAGCGAGAACGTTAGCGAAATGAAAACCACTTTTGCTTTAAGGGATCTTAGCTGGAAACATCACCTGGTTCCCTGCTAACTGTCGAATATTCCTTACGACCTAAAGTTTTTAATTCTTCCGCGAATTTGCTAATATTACCTACATTTAATGTGGACTGCTGAAGTTATGGAAGTTGTTGACCGCTTCGAATGACCAGAAGCCTCAATTAGCACTGGTTAAAGTGTGGGGAGTGAGATAGAGGTTTGCATCTCTGCGGCTAAAGCGCTATCCACTGATCAAAAACATCTGTGACGAGATAGGAGCGTCCCTCTAAAGCTTAAGAGTCACATGTGTAAGATGACTAGTGGAACCGTGTTGATTCACGTTTACGAAATTTGGCTACGGAAAGTCAGATGCAAACCTTCTTCTAGTGTTAGACCATCAGTGTTCACGTTCGATAACACACCAAATGACAGCAACGGGTAAGCATCGATAACATTAGGACTGGATACTTGATCATAAGTACCGAACGAATCGATTCGTTTAATCTTTGAGTATGCATAGACCTTGGTGGTTAAGCCATGTGCTGTACGTTGTGTAGCGTCACCGTTGAGTAGTTTGGCGCGAGTTAAACAAGCGGACGTTAGGGGACAACTCTCAACATCTGGAAGACTAAATGCGACGTTTGGAAACGTGAATATTCGTTGTGCGGCGCTTGCCAACAAACAGCCTGGCAATGCGCTTGTGCCAAATAATGTGGATACGAAATAGGAAAAACCAGTGTTTGTGGTTGTGTATTTCCTTCAGTTTGTATGTTGCACCGGTGACTGCGTACGGGGCGTTTAGGCAACGAGGCAAGAACCTACCAGTATACAGCAGAACTATACTTACTGTTAAAGCATTACCGTCTTCTGCGTACGGAAATATCATGTTAGAAGAAATACCCTCAAAGAGAGCACTCCGGCCACCCAATGGTTGACCGTAGTCACTGGCGTACGGTCGAAAAACTTACACTAATCCACAGAAGCTTGATGTGGATTGCTATGCTTATTTACTGTGCGCAGCAACAATCGCAATGAGTCATCAGCAACCTACTCACTGCGTCTCCGGAATGGGTTAGCCTAACTGTCAAATAAGTCCGACTTTCGGGTCATTAGCTCCGGATAGGGTCCCCCAAGAAAACCCCACGTCCTTTTGTCTCCTAGGCCAGAATTTTGAGTCACAGTCAGTGTCAGAGCCTTGGGTGAGACAAAGTTTGTAGACCAAAGTAAGCTCCGAGAACCAGGTGCTAAATACACATTCTGTTGGATAGGTTACTCGCCAAACAGTGCTCAGGCGCACCGTATCTATTTCGCAGTCACTGACCGCATCAATTCTTCGGCGATAAGCTAACCGCACAGCATCAGCCCTCCAATCATGTCCGTTCGTCTGCGACTCGGTCGAGGTAGGTCTGCCTCATTTCTTAGTGGTTACGATCTAACTGTGCGTTACACTGATGATGCGAAAGATCATTTCTACGGTCAGCTATCTGCCACAATCCGCTTGACACCAGTGAGTGTCCGAGTGCCTGTTTTGAAGTACTTCTAAACGTGAGTCGGGCACGACTCAGTAGTCTAGCCGGGACCCCACGGCATTGGTGCAGTCAACGAGAACGATGCCCGTCTGCTCCACTTGTGTGCTACTCACGATCGGCCTATCACAAACACCCGATTCTAGCTAGACGCGAATGGTATCACAGTCTGTAACCACCCACGAAGCGGTCGTCACCAACTACTTGATTACGTGCTCGAGCGACAGTGCCACTTTCGCAAAGTACACTTCACGCGAGTTATGCACGGGGCTGAATGTGACTCAGATGATAGACTGGTCAGTGTAAAGTTTGGGCTCTAGCGGCATCATGATCGGAGAAGGTTCAACCAATCGGCGTTCGCGCACAAGCTTCTACAGTCTGAATTACGGTCAATTTGACTCCAATCAATCATAAAGGTTGAACAGCTTCTGGTGAATGCGTATCTATTTCAAACAACCGAGTTGCTAGATGCAAGGTTGTGGAACAACACAGCAACAAAATGGCCAATGAAAACGCGAGAACGCTTGTCGCTCAGTAAAAATCGTAAATGCTGTTGTTCATCTATAAAAAGGTGTTGCTCCTACGATACATTGACATTACTTAGTGCCGCTCAAATTTCTGTTCTGATTTTCTCTCGATCGAGTGGTCCGAAACGCGACAGTTAGAAACGATTTGTTTATTCATGTTTACAATTCCATTCAGTGTGGATCATCTGGGCAACGGCAGAAACTGCACATTAGACGAGTGGAGAACCCAAAGAAGGGGGACCGCTTTCCAATGTGTATTTGAAAGACGCTGCCGTAGCCACAGCCACCGGAGTGTGTTGTAACGCTCCAAGGAGCAGAGCACAACAGCCATCTAGTTGATCGATACTCAGCGTCACAAACGCCCGGACTGGTTCGGGAATAGTAGCGCAACCATCTTTAACTTGATACAAGGGAGGACTAAAGTGTCCGCCGCTTCCACCATGGAACAAAGTAACGAAGGCGAAGGAGTCACATCCCGATGCGCTGGTCATCAACTCATTGAACGGACTCGTAACACCGAGAATGACTGATGAACAAAGCAAGATGCGTTGATACGGCACTATGCTGGTCGCTCACGGCTAAATGGAGGTCTGCGATTCGTTCAGGGTGATGTTCGGTCCATTCACCCAATCTACTAAAGTTCTGATTGATGGCTTTTCTGACGGCTTTTCGTGCTCTCAACCGGAGGACATCGTGAAATTCTGGCGCGAGCGCTCTGGTAACCAATTACACCGGCCAGGTACCCTCAATTCATCGTCGTCATCATAGACAACAATACATCAGTGGTTCACATTGATTGACTGACGGTCATATAACCATGAACAAAAAGGCAAACCCTGCACAGAAAGAGAGGAACGAAAATAAGATTGGAAGAACGTGAATAGCTTGCCACAACAAGATGTCAAAGCTTCACCTGCACCCTCTCCGGATTTAGCCGTGATGCAGACACCCACTGCGCACCTGCGAAACGGAAAGATTGTAGGAGAAAGTGGTTTGCCAAGCAAACTTCTGAAGAATGGAAGCTCAGTTTTGGAATGCACTTCAACTTAGCTGGTTCAGTCCATCTGGGAACAGGAAGCTGTTCCTCGAGAGTTCAAAGATGTCCTGCCGGTACCTATGCTTAAAGGTAGGGGTAGCAAGTAGGACACAGACGGCTATTGGGGTATCAGTCTGCTGGGTTGCACGGGAGAGGTACAGGCAAGAACCCTGCTGAGCCGACTAAATGCGGAAGTTTTGAAGACAAATCTCCCCGAGTGGTAGTGTGGAGCTTGGGCGAGTTGTAGTATGATCGACATGGCGTTCACTACTCAGTAGATGCAACAGAGGTGCCGTGAACACAGCCGACCGTTGTATGTCACCTGTGTGGATAATATCAAGGCGTTTGATTCCGTGAGCCCAGAGGCATTGTGAACGGTGTTTGGTAAATTTGGATTTCCATGTAATTTCGTCAATTTAGTTACGCTGTTGTAAGTGGGCATGAGGGCAAAAGTATGATGGTGTGGGTCGACTGCTGATGATTGTGACATTGTTACTGGCGTGAAACAGGGTTGTGACTTAGTCTCAGCCATATTTGGTTTGCACTTGACAGCAATGCTCAGATTTGTTCCTCAGATTCCTCACCTCTTGTGCTACCCTGACGTGGTTATCTGGCTTGTGCATTGTATCAATCCGCAGTGCTATGTTGAGTAGAACTTCGGTCCTTGCAGGTGTAACCTTGTCAGGCAGGCCAAAGAGGGCCAGTCAGAAGAGAAGCAGATGCTCTCATAGGGTTGTATACCCCACTTCTGGCCACGCAGGAGTGCTTAGATAGTGATGCATGATCCTATGAGCATACAACAGAACTATTTTTTTATAATGCACGACGCGTTAAGTCATACACAAATATGCGGCAGCTAGACGTAATGTACTGTTAAAGAGATTGTTGAGACCGAATGTTGACTGCACGGAATGTACAGAGGGTATCGTATAGTATTGTGAACGGCACCGACAAGCGTACATCAATAAGATATAGCCAGTTCTGGCTAATGGCATGTAGTAATACCTTTGTACTGCGTATGGATTATCAGTATAGTACAAAAATAGTTTCGGTGCACGTAGTTGTTTCCTTGAAATAACATTCTCATCTTAGTCACGATTCACCAGTGTGGCCTGCTTCTGGCACGATACTTGGTCCAGTCCAATTTGCGCATGGCATTTTTCAAAACAATACATGCTTCCAGAGAACAAAAGCACTTCAATTTGGACAGCATTTTTGGTGTACTCTCCACGCCGACCTCGATAACGCAACAAGTCGCCTTAATCATGACGTCGACAAAATGGCATGTTGACAGGAAGTGGGACGATACGGCTTCAAAAGGGTCACACAAAAAAAGGAACACGATATGTCGCTTAGAATTTTGACAACACAATTATAAAACGTCGCCTCAAGGTTCACAAATAACGGTATTCGGCAGATTCGTATACCTAGCAGATTATATCAGCCCTAATTAACCTACGGAAGTTGAGCAACCATACTGCGGGTTGTCGTCTTGTAGCGTTGCATTGTTGGTGGGAGTTGTTCGTGTTTGTTGACGCGCCGCGGTTGTTCGTGTGCCGTTTGGATCTGGTTGTCAGTGTCGGTGCGTCGTGGCAGTTGTATTATGTGAGGTTGGTGTCTATACTATATGCCAATTACCGGGCTTAACGGGCAATCCTGGGACTTTCTGTAACCGATGCACCCGCTCCCGTATCTACTATCGCGCTCTTTTGTTCCCTCTCAACCAAAAATTTTACTCGTGGGATGCCGCCATGATAACCCGTTACCACCGAAAAACAAGGATAAAGACGTCTGTTAGGGCAGTGGCGGGCAAAGTGTCCCACCCCATTACGAACAAAACACTTTTTACGTGGAGGTTGTTCACGTGCTCGTCTGACCTGTCCTCTTCTTGGTTCCGCATTCATCTTCAACCCTTCCAGTGACTTCTCCAGCTGCTCCAACTTCTGTTCGAGCCCCGTGACTTCCAGCCGTCCAACTTGCGTCCGCATGGGTTGGCGTTGTGCAATTTCGACAAGCCGTTCGGTGTCCGTGAT
>QNGE01005301.1:0-11634 GCA_008508345.1 Paragonimus westermani | reverse complement strand
GATCGGACCAACGGGCGAGGCAGGGCAGGCGAAATACGACAGACGGCCAGATCGGAGGCGTGGTTTTTCCAACATTTAGAGGAACATCTCGACACGATGTTGGAATACGGTCAAGGCCAACATTGGGTGGATGGCGGACAGCACGAGCAGCCGGACGAGCCATCGCGCAACGACATCGGACAAACAGACGAGGGATGGCAGGCAGAAAACCCTCCGATAGAAGGCACCGGTCCCACACGTGAACCGGTCAGAAGTGCACACGACGTGTGAACGGAAACCGGGTGTGTGTTGCGAGTTGGAATTATGACTCATAAACGAGAGGGCGCGCGTTGCATGTGACTGGTGATTTGGACAATAAAGATTGTGCTTTATTGGACGACTTCTCGCTACAATATTGCACGGGGAGTTTATTGGTTTCCGAACCATCTTTCACCCTTTTGTAAATCTGTTTCGTTTGTGATTGTAGCTTTTACTATATATTATTTGCTAACAAAATTATCGTGATAGCACAATCCGTTGGGAAATATCGTATTTTTATTTCGTTCATTTGCACTGATCGATTCAATCCGATTCCCAGTTCGGTGTTGCTCAGCGTTTCACATGCTGGGACGCTTGCGGAGACGTTTGCCAATGACCAGGTGTTATCAGTCATAGACCGTGGTGGTCAGAACACTGGGATGATGCAGCCGGACAGCTTGGCCTGAAGTGCGCGTACACCTCCTTGCCACCTAGTCTAGTTGTGAGTATAGCGGTATGTTGAGGCTATTCACTAACCAGACTCGGTTGGGAGGCCAGATTTTTGGGTAAGACCTTTGGTTTGCACTGGATTTTGTATCCTGATTCACAACTGTGGGCCGATTGTTAAAATCAACCAGCCTGGTTTTTTGAATTTACAAATCCTGTCATTCATGCTAACAAAATGCTGTTTGCATTCTGGCCTACTAATGAGTAGCAGCGTACAATAACAAATTTATTGTCGCGTAAAGGGCGGGTGAAACGACCGGCGAACAACGTTGCTGTTTGCACTTCTCTAAAGTGACACTGTCGCTTGAGCACGTAATCAAGCAGTTGGTGACGACCGCTTTGTGGGTGGTTACAGACTGTAATACCATTCGCGTCTAGCTAGAATCGGGTGTTTGTGATAGCCGATCGTGAGTAGCACACAAGTGGAGCAGACGGTCATCGTTCTCGTTGACTGTATCAATGCCGTGGGGTCCGAGGAGTCCCGAGCAGACTGCTGAGTCGTGTCCGACTTACGTTTAGAAGTACTTCAGAACAGACAGTCGGACACTCACTGGTGTCAAGCGGATTGTGGCAGATAGCTGACCGTAGAAATGATCTTTCGCATCATCAGTGTAACGCACAGTTAGATCGTAACCACTAAGAAATGAGGCAGACCTACCTCGACCGAGTCGCAGACGAACGGTCATGATTCAATGGCTCTGTGATTTACAGAATGATGCTCGCCTCGTCTCAGAACGCTTACTATCTCCTAATTTCTACTGTCACAGGAGTCGAAATGTATAATACGGAGAACAGCTCATAAGAAATATGTGGATTATTGTGTATAATGGGATTAACGAGACTTGTGACGACGAAAATAACGTCGTAGTTATATTTTATAAACGCAAAACACCTTAACAACGGTGAATTTCAACTTCGATATATATATATATATATCAAAACAAATTTAAATCTCATAGGTCTGTGAACGTCTCATACAGGTAGAATGAGATTTATCAGCTGAATCAGTTAGTACAGTTGAAAGTGCTTAAAATAGTAGGTATTGCAAAGACCTGGTCAAACAAAAACAAATGTTGTTTGGTTGTGGAAACCTGAGAATACTGTTTACTACGAACCGATTTCACATCAGATAGAGGTGGTGGGGTTGCAGACAGACTGCCATAACTCTGATATTGAACACCGCTTTGCTAGCACCTGATGAGTTACTGGGGCTAAGCGTTAAAATCTCGCATTCCTCCCACGTAACAGTTGGAATCAACAACAAAACACTAAGGGAAAGATGCATGACAAAACAAGCGACTACCGTTCAAAGCCGCGTTCTCACTGTTGAGGACATCGAAATCATCAACGTCGAATATCCCAGTGACCAATCTTCTGATTCAGATGTCGTAGATTTCTACAACTTCACTTTAGGATTTGCACTCAACGATCATGCGAACCAACAAACGATTGGACCAGAAATCACCGCCTACTCTTGCGTGGCTAATGTAAACTATCTTAGTTTTTTAATACCCCACAGTAAATCGAAAAAATTCACGCAGTGAACACGGGCGAACGCACTATACTATTGACACCACTACTATTCAGCAGTGAGGCATGAACAAGTACTTGGATAGTGATGTAATTGGGGGAATGCAAGAAAAGGCATTGGAATACAGCGTGACATTAAATGGATCTCTATACATACGGGAACTAAGTAGTGGCAACCGTTGCTATCGTGCCTTCCTTGGATCACTGTCATACTCAAATGACCCCAAACAGTTGTAGTGCTAGTTCCTGAATTCCTACGCTCAGAGTTTCCCCAACCTTATGTTTCCGTGAATCGAAAGTCGCAGGAAGAAGACGATGAATCTGCAAACAAACTTTGTTTATTGATTCACTCACCGTTCACAACAGACTTCAACGTAACAATTAAGGGGTGCTAGAGAGTTGGACACGAGAACACCTTGAGCACAACCGCACAGCAGCCGCCAGAGAGGAAGAGTGCGTCGATGGAAAATTCCAGTCGATCTTCAGAATTCAAACAAGCGTTAGACTGGTTAAGCGGCGTTCCTAACGGTAATAGCTCAGCATTGTTATCCTAGTGAATGTAACCTACAGCAGTAGAGATGGCGCGGATTCATTATACAACCACGAGTAAAACTGCCATACCTATGCCGGCACACTAATTTTGATGCTAGTGGTTTGTAGTAAATTTACATTCACATGGTAATGTGAACCTGCGCGGTGGTACTAGCAAGGCAACTCTCACCTCGCGCGGAGTTTAGAATTTTTGGGACGTCGATGATCTCACTACACTGTACTACAACGCAGCCTTTGGTACCTCCAGACGAGATGTCATCCAATATTCGGAAATGGACGACAAATGCATATCCTATTCTATTGAAGATTTTGTGTACGGTCCAAATTTTGTACTCTGAGCTCACGACTGTACACACAATATGTGAGATCTTGCATGTTTGGTTCAGTTAAGTAAATACTGTAGCATGCTCCCATCCGTCGTTTTAAATGTTTAGGACGCTGAGCATATCCAAATAACTAAACAATTTTTGTTTCAAAGATCGTCTAAAATTCTTCTAACAAACCAGTCATGACAAACTTCTTAGGAAAAGAGCAATTCGGTTACTAGTAGCTTTGTTCTTATGACACATGAAAGACTAATGAAGCTAACCTCCATTATTATTGATCAATTATGTCGCCTATCCTTCTCAGCCTAGTGAGGAAGACAAGGAGGGAAAAGCGAGTCTAGATTACAACAACAAACAAAGGTAAGCTCTGAGCATGTGAGGGCAGTGAGATGATACAGCTGGTTTGGCGACGGATAGGCTGACCTGCAAAATGGAGGTGGTCAGTATTGCCCAATACACACGTACGTTAACCTCAGTCAAAAATAGGGTTAATGAGGTGCAGTTCCATATCGGTTGGTCAACTCATCTGGGAACATTCAAAATGTGTACGGTGAATGAAGGTTGCATTTCCGGCCGTGGTAACGGTGGTTTTCGGGTCGTTACATTAAGACGGATGATATTTCAATGGTCAGGACGAAGTGAAGCAGCCATACTGTCTTGGCACTGGGATCAGCCCACCACGGCGTGCTTACTGACTGCAATAAGCAGCAAGACAACTTAATCGAATCACGGCCTCGGGTGGATAAGTACAACAATCGATCTCCCAGATTTTCCATTTTTTCAAGGTTGTAGTGGAAATCTACATTTTTCTGACCCCAAACCGAGAGAACAAAAGTCAATGCTCGAGGCTATAATCAGGTTGATATACATTAGTTTGATCATATGTGACTGGAATGTCGAAAGGTATTAACCCACCAAACTGTCTTATTTTGATTGTTCTATCCGTTCGTCAGCAGTGTTGCTGGTGATCTGCGTATTGAAAAGCGGGAAATTGGAAGCAGAATTTTTCAATTACATTTTGTTGGTCCAATTCTAAGCCTGTTAAAGCACGGAGCTACTTCTTGATTGGTCAGATTCAAAAAGTCTGTTTTAAACAAATGTGGAGGTTTATATTGTTTCCAAAAACTCCTTTCAAAGTTATTTCCATCTGTGGATACCCATTAAAATCGCCACAAGTTAGCATCAGCGAACATGCAGCTAACGGACATTAATCGCCATGGTGACGTGGTAATCAACATCGACTCGGTTTGATCTGGTGGAACAACTTAAATTTTCATTGTCAAAACTGCAAGTTAACCACTCGGTTCTGTTAATACTAATAAATCAGACCTGTAAGGATCTAGCATAAACAAATCTCTAAGGCTGTGGTTTCCCTTAAGATCGCAGGTTACGAACAGAAGCTTCAGCGTGGATTTCAATACACATCAAAAGGGTGACTTAATTCATCAACTGTATATTCACTCCAGATCTACCCGTGCAGCTATTTATACCGACATGTAAGACTTTCTGCACAATGGTTCGGATAGTACACTAGTTGAGAAAAGTTCAGCTGGTAGACTTCATCTTTCATGTAAGCACTGGAGAATGTTAACATACATCACAACACTTTATAAAGAAGTTACATTAGAGACTTTGTCCCTGGGTCAGGATAGAACTACATTTGCCTACCCAGTATATACTGAATGAAACATTCCTTGCACGGGTTGACGTGTTGGGACAGTCCAACAGAATAATACCCAGTCAGTTATCAGGATCGGAAACCGAACGACAGTGAGAAAATTTAGATGAGACCCAATTGTGAAAAGTCAGGGCTTCGGCTGGATTCGAACCAGCGACAGACACAGCATGCCTCAACGCGGCAAGCGCTCCACCAGCTGAGCTACGAAGCCAAATCGGGAGCTCGGAAATTTCACATTTGGACTCCGTTACCCACCCGTCCCACTATTTCATATGGAATCCACCAAATGATTCAGGGGATCGACTGCCCTGGCAGGATTTCTCAAACAGTTCACGCTGGAATCCACCAAAATTGTAATAGAATGCGACTATCAAAAACACTGTTCACTATAGTCGCTACATAGCTCTCACTAGGAAGCTAGTATGAATTAGACAGACCTCCGTTATTCCATAAAGAGAGGAGGGAAATGTCATGTCTTTATTGTTGAGCACGATTACAAGGTGATACACATGAAGTATATTGACATGGTATAGGGACTATCAAAGTTCGAGAGGGGATCGTTCGAGAATGGCTGTTATGCTTATAGGATTCTTTTATTTGGATTATTTAGTCTTCAGTGTGTTTCTTCTCTGTCGCAGCGGACTGCTCAACTTTGGAAACTCCAGAAAGAAAAGAGGGCTAAGTTTGTCTAGTACTGTACGAGAGAGTTGTCTCCCCATGCATTATGTTCGGATCGTCTGGAAGTGAGAAACCACTGTGAGGTGCCCGCACAACAGGCAGAAAGGAATAATTCGCTATGTCCACCTATCCGGCTAACTACTAATAATTCAAAAGCCGACGACTTCGCGAACGCTGCAGTTTTGAGTGTCGCTGCCTTCTTTCTGTGATCCTGTCTAAATATGATAGACTCCAAAAAGAACAGTGTTAGTATGCGAAAAGAAACCTGGTCTCGAGCAACGCCGTTTGGGTTGCGGACTTGGTAATGCATCGCATAACTGCAAAAGGCATGAATGAGAGTAAAGACAAACGTTTTGTTTGTTTTTACGTGTGAAAATACCCCATAACTCGAAAAATAAGCAGGTAGACAGAAGACAATAGGCTTTTTTAGAGATCGCCAAGTCTGGATACACAATAACTCGGGATAATATGAGTTAGCAGATGGACGAAAATGATTAGTATGAATAAGAAACTCATCACTTTAAAACGTAAGAAACGTTCACATGTTCCTTAGCAGGAATTTTACGCCTGGAGGTGGAGGACGTGGGGGTTGCGGTTGCGGCAGTGTAGACAACCGCAGGAATTTCGGGGAATGGTGCGCTTTTTGTTGCCACCGAAGGTTCCAGGCGAGGAACCTCACTGATCGTTAACGGTGGCACGGCTGATGACTCTTCAATGAATGCCGGTTTCAGTCTGTCGACAGAAATTACCTCGCATTTGCCGTTGCGGCTAACGATGAGTATTTCTGTCTCTTACGAGGACAAGATAGGGACCGATGTATGAGGGTTGGTGTGGTTGACGCAAACTATTCATAAGCACAGAGACATGGGTGCAGGAGGACAGTTTAATGTGGAAATACACAGTTGATGGTTGCTCTCTAGGCTGTACCGGGCGTATCGTTTGCGTGTGGTATGCCAAACGAGCTGTATAGCTACCTTAATTGTACGGTGCTGAAGATTCAGGTGAGATGAGTACACCTTGCTTACAACCAAAAACCAGCTCGGCTGCAATAGCGTTGAGATCCTCTTTTACGGTGTTCCGCAGTCCTAAAGGAACTAACGGAAGTGACGATGAAAAATGCTCAACCATCCCATTTACTGCCGGATAATAAGCCGTAGTCCGAATGTGGTTGCTTCCCAACGCATTTAAGAGGGTCTGTAAATGTCTTCTATAGTGTGATTCACGATATGTGGCCTCCATTGCTCCGTCAAGATGAGACTGGACCTTGACGTAATATGACGGCCTGCGCATCTCGATGACCTTCTGGGCTAAAGTGGACAGAATTACTCATACCAGGCAGGCCAACAGGCAGAGGTCTGGCAAACCACAGTCTCCTGGTCCTCCAGGTCGGTGGTTGGAAGATGGTTGGCATCTCTTCCCGAAAAACGTACCATTTCTGGTACACCGCCACCCACCCGCTGCCTTGCGGTACAGGCTTTTGAGTTAAAGTCTTTGGTTGAGAACCCTAATCGTTCTCTTGTCTAGATCTGGGCGTCCTGGTAGTATCTCAGCCCGCACACAACCATGAATCCTCCACTGTTAGACAACCGGATTGTCCCACACAGCTTTCCAGGAAAACGCTGGCTACCGTTTCTGAGGAGCAGTCATCAGTATGGCTGCAGACCATCTTGTGAGGTGGTCAACACATGTCAACGGGTAAATAGAACCACCTACAGGTAGCAAGAAGCCCACAAGGTTGATGTACACGTGATGAAAATGTGCGTCTGACAGAGGAGAAGTGCAAAGAAGGCCCTTCGTATGGCGGCGAACTTTGGAACGTTGGCATTGGAGACAAGAACGGACCCAATTGCGAACACCGTCGTTTATTTTAGGCCATACGAAACGTTCAGTGATAAGTTTAGCCGCAACACTTATGCTAGGATGAGACAAATTGTGTAGTACATCGAACATTGTGCGGTGGAAACATGCAGATACTGCAGGGCAATGTGTCTCAGAGAGTTGCTCACTCTGAAGATAGTAGAGGTACGGGTTGAGTTGTGAGTGAGCTCTTTTGGCGCATGTGCTCGGTGTCAGGATCGAAAGCTTGCGAGACAGCCTTGGCTGCCAAACTAATGCTACTGTCAGCAGATGCGCTGTGATTATGAACAGGAGCAACCCCGGCAGCGTTTTCGTTACCCGAGACATGTTGTATATCAGTCGTTAATTGATAGATATAGTCCAGGTGTCTAGTTTTCCTTGAGGGATGTCTGTCGGATAGTGCATTTAAAGAATAGATTGACGGTTTGCGATCAGTGCAAACCGTGAAGCTTCCAACTTCTACTAAATGACGGGAATGGTGGATGTCCAGATAGATTGCTGTAGTGGGGTTACGAGGGTTGTAAACGTTTGGAGAAGAAAGCTAATGGTTTTCATTGTTTTCCAGCGAACCGCCGCAAAACGACACCTACAGCTGTGTCAGAGGTGTCTGCTGCAATTGACAATGGTGTGTTTGGATCAAGATGAGCAAGGAGAACTAAGTCGGTGACCGCATCTCTTAGTTCCATCAACACAGCGCACGCAACCTTTGTGAACTGGAATTTGCATTCACCTCCACGGGGAAGATCGGTCACTGACTGCATTATATGCTCACAGTGGGGTGTGAAACGCCTGTAGTAGTTAGCCAGACCACTTAAATGACCAAATTGCTTAAAGAAAGTCGGCTCAGGATATCCCTGAATGGCTGTGACCTTATCCGTTAGTGCACCGATTCCGAGCTTTAAGATCTGGTCACCCAGAAACTCTATCGTGGTCTTACCTAGTTAGTATTTAGTGCAGTCACCGTCGACTCTATGTTGGATCATGCGTCACAGTAAGGTTTGAAAGCGCATAAGGTGTTCCTCTTGTGAAGAACTTACAAACAAAGTTTCACTCAGGCAGAGGTAGACAAAGTCCAAAACTTCATGAATGAAGCGTTGAAAAGTTTGCGTTGCGTTGCTCAAACCAAATGGCATTTGAAGAAATTCGAAAAGGCCAAAGGCTATAAACTGCAGTTTTGGGTGTATCTTCCTTGGTTACCGGTATTTGGTGATAAGCGCGTACCAAATCTATTTTGCTGAAAACGGCAATAGTAGCAAGTATATGTGCAGGATTAGGTGATTGTCAGGGACGGTTGTTTGTTGAGTCCGCAGCAATCATTGCATGGGCGCCAATCACCTGACATCCCAGAGACCAAATGCAACGGTGAGGCCTACAAACTTTCGGAAGGACGCATGTTCTCGAATTCTCCCCTAGCGATATTTAGTTTGTCGGGAACCAACCAGCCACATGGTGCGGATTTGATGTGTGATACTAGAGATCACTGTTGGTTGCTGCACGATGCGCTAACAAGTTGTGGGAACTCAGTGAATGGACCTACAAATTGCCTAGGGGCTGTGGATTGAGTATATATGGGTGTTATGACCGTAGATGTTGCGTGTGTGCTGGGCATGTTTAGCCTAGTGCTGGAATTGATTAACATACGGCGTTTCACATTGATCAGAAGGTCGAAATGCAGGATAAAATATGTGCCGATCATGGCAAAAGGTACCGCGGCAATTGTAAACACCCAGTGGATTGTCAGCCGGAGGCCCGAATTAGGGGTTGAAGAACAATGCCCGCAAGTGGTTATAAGAGTGCCATTTACAGCACGGTGCTGCGGGCTGCAAGGATTTGCACGTCGGTAATTCATCATCAGATCAATACAACTACGTAGGTTCAGCGAAATCAAAACAGTGCTTAAATAAGACAAAAATGTTTGCCAGAATATCGGTGGATCACTTACAGTGTTACAAAATATCCAAGTATCTATAGCCTAGTCACTCAGAGAACAATTCGCCAGTGTTAATGATAGGTGGTTTACAGTTCTATTCACCACCACGCCACAGAGTTATCGACTGAAGTTTGGATGGGCATGCAGACCGATGGTGTAACCTTTGACCACAGCAATTGTATGGTTTGCATGACTTTTCACATGAACACAAAATCCAGTTGCGTAATCGAATGGCGATCGCTTCAGCACCGTTGTCGGATCAATTTGGGGTGGTTGACCGGAGCTGTGATGACAATACAGAGCGCCCGAGTGGTGTCAACCCGGTGATCGGTACCTGCCACATATGCAACGACTGCACTGTTGATAGTGTTCCGTAGGCACATGGTTTGGTGCAATGTTTGGCTCGGTTACAAAACGATTATGATACCAACAGCCGTCAGTTTTGACTGCGGAATATGTTGTCTGAGTGATATACTAGGTCGGAAACCTGAGGGAGGGCTTAAAGAAGTTTCATTTCACTCGTTTCACAAAGCTGCGATTTCTGCTCTTTGAGCCTCGCAGCCTGATGGAACACGTTTTGTGGTATCCAAATTGTCGGGACCGCGCGTGCCTATTTTAGGATATGGAATAAAATGTGGTATACTCAAGCAACCAGGTAGTGGTTGAAGACGCTGTACTGCTTGATCAACGATTCACTCTCTCTCTCAGCCAGAATTTGTTAACATGCAACGGGAACTATTGCTTGCGCTGCTTCCGGTATTCTTCTAAGCCATAGTTTTGGGAGGAGGTCTTTGTCCATGTGCAAGTTGTCAGTGATTCGTTGCATCTCTGTTAGACGGGTTGTAGGACATTTGTCGCATGGAGTTTTTGTAATCGATTTTTTTCAGAGGGTGGTATCCGATTAATAACTGCCCTTTTTAAGGTTTCGTACGCATGCCTTACTGGTTGGTTTACCATAACGCCGTAAGCTGCATAGTGACTTCACCTTGTTAACAACTGACTGGGAGGATCTGTCAAAGCGCTTAGGTAAAAATTTCAGACAGTCAGTAGTGGTCACACGGTTGTGAGCCATCGAGAGCCCTGAGACGGATGTTGTAAAATGGATAGCTTGACTAAAACAAATGTGAGCAAAAAACCGAAATTATCAGAAACGTATAATAAGATGTGAATATCGAATACAGTATTTATTACAGTCCCTACTGACGTTGCATCGCCAAATGGTGTACAGTAGTGTGCACACTTGGGAGAAATAGTACTTGCAAACGTAGCAGGAATGAGAGATCTAACTGGGCTCAATGTTCCAGTGACCAAGTGGGCAGGCATCGCCTGCCTGGATGGGGTCCTCGTGATCACTCAAACTGCTGGTTAGATACGCTCTCCGAGATGGCGATGTGTCGTAGCCAATGGCGTACCTGTATTCATACCATTTCTAGTTCTTCCACTTAGTCTTCTTTAATATTTGTTGACCTTCATAGTAATGTTTCCTTCTAGGATATTCCACGTCACTGTTCAGGTGAGCGGCGGCCCGAGCCACAGTACCTTTGCTCAGGCTCATGGCTGTTATGATGATGATGTGACCAAAGGGCAGAAGGCATTAAAAAGCCATGCATTATAACGACCACTCTCAGGTGGACTTTTTTGCGGTCCGTTCATTACTATGCTTAGTAAACCAGATCGGGTCAACTTTGTTCAACAGAAATTAGTGTCCTAAAAAGGTTAGATCGGATCACAACTTACCACCCATTGATGTTCAGATACATTGTTCCGGTACTTCAAGATTTCACAAGCCTTACGACGAGGTCACGACAAAAAGCCTAACAAGCGTCGACTTTGAAAATTCATCTGACCACGTTTTCTTTTTTACGAGGGATTTTTCAATTGACGTCTTTTGTTGATCATTTGGGGTTTGGTTTGAAACGATGTCAAACCTCCACGTATTCATGATGTGGTTCAGTTTGTAGTGTTAGTGTTCTGCGCACTTTCCGTTATCTCCAAGACTGATGTGATATTCTGTTTTCAGCGAGTAGATTGCAAGTTAACAGAAGTTCGTCAGGTGTCTAATATGACCAACCAACTGGGTTCGGATGCTGTGTTTCCAACCTCAAATCTGTGTTCTACTAGCTGACATTTGCTAAGTCACTCCACTATCTCTGTGTGCCCCTGATGATCTTAGCTCTTCTCTATTTTCCGTTTCACATTCTGTCTGTGTCTTCCCCCAAGCAAGATTGCCTAATAGGTAGCCACCTCTGTGATTGCATTTCGCACTTTAGACGCACTTTTGGTATTGATATGTTCGTCGAGCTTGGCATTTAAATTGCAAACGTTTCATCACCAAGCGA